>SNQJ01S0002627.1:128990-144969 GCA_010110895.2 Picea sitchensis
GAACCTTAGCTTGAGAGCAGTGCTATACTTGATTGGGTGGATTATTGGATTCGTGGCTCTACATCAATATTCTTGTGCTCAAATGAATTATGCAGTGCAGTGCATGTAGCCGGTGATCTTTGATTGGAGCACATCGATGCTCAATTTTATGAAAATACAGTTGATGGAGTGTAAATTGAGAAAGAAGAAGAAATTTGGATTTGGTACAGTGTTTGTGAATTCTTCTTTGAAAGAGTGTTGGTCCTAAGTCCGAAGGAGAGCGTATGAGGGAACGTAGCCACCTATTTGGCATTGTGTATATGGGCCACTTTGATTCCCCGCCAAGGAACATGGGGATTTTGAGAGTCATATGATGACGAGTTCTTCGATTGGTGGAGACAACAAATCCCAAACATTGAGCATTATCCCTATGTAGGGATCAATTTCTTGAGAGATCCTGAGATGCATATGCCCCCTGGTGCATCTTGCGGCTAGATAGGTACGTACTCATATATATATTTTTTTTAATTTTTAATTTTGTTTATGAGAAAGAAAACATATTTTTGTTAATGTCACGGTACCTACTCAAAAAGTCTGTTATGTATAGATGTGGGACAAGTGTGACTAGAAGACCTCCCCTGGACTAGGAACCATCCACGAGAGCAGTCTCAACCAGGAGGAACCGCAGAAGTAGCAGGACCATTATCCAAAGAGGTCGAGAGTGTATTGAGGTTGGTAGAGAGGAAATTGATGTCCCTCACCCAGAGCATGTTGATCATAGAGCTCGAGGATTTTCCACCATCTATGCAGCCTCATGTTATGGGAGTACCCAGGGAATGGGTCCAGTTATTCCGACATCTGGCCAACACTGTAGTATATTATAACAGGGCCAATAGGCATAGACCTTATACTAGGACTAGACATCATGCATGCTATAGCACCCATTTTTGTATCTCTCTATGTATTGAGAGCTTAAGTCCGACGATGTATTATTGATACTTTTGAGGCCTATGGCCCATATTTTTTACTATGACATCACTTTTTGGATATGTTATATATACATGTATTTTTTCCTTATGGAGTAAATATATTTACATGTGTGTGTATGTGTGTTCTTTTATAATTATGTGTGTGAAATATGCCAATCTAAAACATGATTTGTGAATACATCTGTTAATTGATTAGATCTCCTAGGAACATGAATATATGTAATATAATCAATATAACGTTCTAAGAGACGTATCCTAAGGAATCGTCAGTGAAGGGTGGGATTGTGGACGCGGTACACTCCATTTAAATATGACACTACCAGTTGAGCATAAAGATGAACCCGGAGGTGAGAAATACCATGTGACAATGCATCACGTAGTAATTCTCTTACAGCAATGTACTTGGCAATAATATTGGTTTTGTCTCCTCAACAAACACCTCCAGAAGATACCAACTGACCAGTGGGTGTAAATATAACCCAAGATGTGGAAGAAACCCTTCGAGTGTGTTGGCTAGCACCATTCGCGAACCTAACATAAACCTCAGATTCAATTGACATCTACCACAATGCAGAAACACAAAAAACTACACGTCCATAAAACAAAAAGAAACTAAAATGTATAAATAAAAATATACACTATTTACAAGAATTCACACTCAGGTGAACAACCTAATCATAATACTTCTTAAGGTAAAGCCCATTTATGGGCTCATGCAACTCATTACCTTCAAATTCAAGAATTCATAAGCGCCTTTTTCCAAAACTTTCTTAATAATAAACGGTCTAAACCACATGGGTTTAAATTTTCTTACCCCCCAAGGGATATTTATCTTGATCATAGACCAAGACAAGATCACCTTCAAAGAAAATTCTAGGGCATATTGACCGATCTTATTGACACTTGACACACTATTTATGAGCCTCGTTAGCCAAGGCTGCATCTTGACGTTGTTCATCGAGCTGCTCAAGATAGATAAGATCCTCTTCAAGCATAGTTGTGTTGGGAAGTAGTTCCACTACCAACTTGAGAGAAGGAATATGACACTCTATAGGTAAGACTTCCTCTAGCTCGTAAACAAGTTGGAAAGGACAGAAACTTGTAACATTCTTGATGGAATTTTGGTATGCCCAAAGTGTTGAATATAACATCAAATGCCAATTCGACTTGGCCGAATTGATTGTTCGTTGTAGAATAGTCTTAAGAGACTTATTGACAGCCTCCACTTGAACGATCCCTTATGGATAATAGGTTGACAAATTTTCTTTCTTAAACCATAGCTTTGATGTTAACTCATTCATTATCTTATTTTGAAAGTGATTGCCATGGTCCGTGGAAATCTCTTTCGGTATACCGAACCTAGCGACAATTTGGTTGAAAATGAAAAGTGTCATCGTTTCCCCATCATTACTAAATTTTGGAATGGCTTCGACCCACTTAGTGAATTATTCTACTTCCACAATGATATAATGATTCCCCCTAGCAGAATTTGGGTGGAATGTAGTGAAATCAATTCCCTGCTTAGTGAAGGGACCAACAACAACAACAGGAAACATAGGAGCAGTGTGTGTCTACATCTTCTGAGAGAAGATCTGGCATGGGTGACACTTCTTAACCACCTCTATACAATATTTGATTAACGAGGGCCAGAAGTATCTAGAACGAAGGATTTTTTGGGTTGTTTCCAACCCAGACAAGTGACCGCCACATGCTCCAATGTGGCAGTCATTTAACACAAGCTATGCCTCTTCATGACTCAGACAATGAAGGAGAATGCATTCATATCCTCAACGATAAAAATCATCATCGATGATAAGATAATTTCTCACTTGATGGCATATATGTCAACGTTCATCACAAGAAACAGAGGAAGGACACTTCAGAGTCTGAAGATACACAAGTATATCTCCATACCAAGGGTCAGAAGATTAAATAAGGAAGAAATCCTCATTGATCAACAACTCTTCAAGAGAATTTCTTCCACACTCAATTGGAAGTTCTGAAACTAACTTGGAAAAGACCAAAGACTTCTTAGACTTCACCGAAAAAAAGTCCAAATCAAATTCTTGAAGAATGACTATCCATCGACTAATCTTCCCATTGATGACCCGTCGTGTCGACACATATTGAAAAGGATTAATGATGGCTATGACGGTGGTCTTACAGAGTAGAATATAATGACAAAACCTTTAGACAGCATGGAGAGCTACCAAAGCCACTTTTTCAATGTGAGTGTAGTTGATCTGGTCCGACTAAGCCTTGGTTGAGGTAGTAGATAACATTTTCCTAGAGTGCATCATCCTCTTGAACCAAGACCATACCGATGGTAGATTCTGCTCCAGCCAATTATAATAAGAAATGTTTTCCATAATCAGGAGGGTTGAGCAGAGGGGAAGATGTCAGGGAACTTTTCAACAGTTCAAAAGAGAATTGATCCACTTCATCCCAGAAGAATGGGACCCCTTTTTTCAAAAGATGCATAAACCCTTTAGTTATTTCAGCATAGTTAGCCACAAATCGTCATAGGAAGTTAGCTTTCCCATGAAGACTCTGAAGTTGGGGAACTGTGCGTAGAGGAGGCAACTGAAATATTGCCTCAACCTTAAGAGGATCAACCATGATCCCTTTGGTGGACATGATAAAACCTAATAAACGTCCTAACTTAACACAAAAACTACACTTGTTTGGATTTAGGTGAATCTAGTAGTAGCAACACCTCTCAAAAAAAAGTCAAAGGTGAGCGGGATGATCAGATCTCTTGTGAGAACATGACACAGGGTCATCAAGATATTCCTCAACTATATGTTTGAGGTCATGGAAGGAGAACGACATGGCCCACTAAAAAGTAGCTCTGGCATTTTTTAGGCCAAAAGGCATTTTCCTATATGCAAACGTACTCCAAGGACATATGAAAGTAGTGTTATGTTGATCCTCGGGCTTGATCTTAATCTGATTGTACCCTAAGAAACCATCCATAAAAGAAAAAAATTCACATCCTGCACATTCATCGATAATCTGATCAATGAATGGGGTGGGAAAGTTATCTTTCGGGCAAATTTTGTTCAGATAGCAAAAATCCATGCACACGTGAATCATACCTTGTTTTTATTGATAGCATTAGGGTTTGACACCCATTCTAACAATTGAACTAGGTAGATGAAACCAACCTTAATTAATTTCTCTACCTCAACTTTGATAGTCATTTCCTTGCGAGGTTTCACTGGGCGAAGCTTCAGCCGAATAGGCTTAGCATCGGGATAAGTCTTAATCTCATGCTCAACTATACAAGGGTCAATGCCTGGCATTTCCTCATAAGACTAGAAAAAAAACGTCGTGAAATTCTTTAAATAAGTCGGTGTACACCTGAATCTCCTCAGGGGAACAATCTGCTCTAATGAATATGTTTTCAAGGATGTGAGGTGTTAGAATAACAAGATCACAGAGAAAAAAAAATAAAACAAATGCGGAAATAAAACACAGAAGACACACATTACAATAGAGACACAGATATACATGGTTCACCCAATGTGGGCTACGTCCACCAGAGAAATTTCCAAGTCCTTCATTTTTATTATCCAACAAAATGAAGGGATACAACCTATGGCACACCCGTTGTAACTTCCTCTTCTTCCTCTCACAGTCTCCTCTCTCATAATACAATATTCACCATAATACATAGTCGCAATACAATTCCCTCATAAAAGAGGGTTTCCTTCTAGGGAAAAAAATCCCTAAAATAACTTCTACCATCATATCTGTGACCTTATAATGAACAGTCCATATTGACTATGAAATTACAATATTTTACAAGGAAATTTTTCCCAAAATTTTGTTTCAAGGGCACTGCCCTTGAATCCCCCACCAAGGGGGGATACAAAAATTGTCTTCGCCCCCCTTTAGATCCCCCTGGTGACAATTGTGGGGGGGGAATCCCCCCCACACCCCTCATTATGGAATGGGGTCCAAGCACAGCTGAAACAAACCTCTGAATCAGGAAGATAATCAGGCTCCTTAACCAACAATCTCCCACTTGGAGACTAATCACAACAACTGCATTGTTGTTGTACTTGTTGGACTATACTCCACCTTGGACCTGGAAAATTTATCATCTTCATCCTCATGCTTGAATACCAACTAAAACTAAACAGGAACTCAGTTTCTCCTTGGTTACTCCCTTTGTTAACATGTATGGAGGATTATGGCTAATATGTATCTTTTCCAACTTTAAATGTCCATCTTCCAAGATGGATCGTATGAAATGGTACCTGAGTTTTATATGCTTAGTCTTTGAATGGAAGGATGATTTCTTTGCAAGATGAATGGCACTCTCGATGTCACAGTACAACCTATTCTTCTCCTGCTTCTTTCCCAATTCCTCCATAAACCTTCATAACCAAATCATTTCTTTACTAGCCTCTGTAGCAGAAACATACTTTTCTTCTATTGTTGAAAGTGCAACAACCTTTTGTAGTTTTGAAATACAACTTATTGTTGTTCCACCCACAGTAAAAACATACCCTGTGGTTCTCCTCCTGCTATGTTTATCACCTACCATATCTGAATCAACATATACCTGTAGAACAATGTCTGAACCTCCAAAAAATAATGCATGAGTAGCATTACCTCTCAAATATCTGAGAATCCAATTTACTGCCTCTCAATTTTCTTTACATCAATTGTTCATATACCTTCTCACAACTCCCACTGCATGTGCAATATCTAGTCATGTTTGAACCATTGCATACATCAAGCTGCCAACTATTGATGAATAAGGGACCCTGGACATGTATTATATCTCCTCTTGTGTCTTGGGACACATTTCCTTAGTTAATTTGAAATGGATGGCCAAAGGTGTACTAACTGGTTTTTCATTCTACATTTTAAACCTCTCCAACACCTTCTCTATGTATTCACCCTGAGACAATGTCAATTTGTGATTTTTCATGTCTCTTGTTATTCTCATACCAAGGATTTTGTTTGCAGCACCCAAATCCTTCATCGCAAATGAATTAGCTAATTTATTCTTGAGCAAATTATATTTTACATATTAGATCCTGCAATAAGCATGTCATCTACATATAATAGCAAGATAATATAGCTTCCATTTTCTATCCTTTTAAAATAAACATAGTGATCAGACTGACATCTTCTATAACCTTGTTCTATCATAAACCTGTCAAACTTCAAATACCACTTCCTTGGATATTGCTTTAGGCCATACAAGCTCTTCTTCAACCTGCATACCAAATTTTCCTTCCCTTTGACCTCATACCCCTATGGTTGTTGCATATAAATCTCTTCCTCCAAATCCCCATGGAGAAAAGTTGTTTTTGCTTCTAATTGTTCAAGATGCAAATCTTCTACTACCAGAAGACTTAAAATAGTCCTAATTGAATTCATTTTAACAACAGGAGAAAATATTTCATCAAAATATATACCTTTCTTTTGATCAAACCCCTTTACAACAAGTCTAGCCTTGTACCATTTTTCTCCTCCATCTTCTTCCTTCAACCTATAAACCCATTTATTCTACAATGCTCTTTTTCCTACAGTAAACTAAACCAAGTCCCAAGTCTAGTTATTTACCAAGGAGTCCATTTCCTCTTTCATGCCTTGCTCCCACTTCCTTTTAGTGTCTACCTACATTGCATCTTCATAACTTTCTAGTTCACCAGAATCAGTCAACAATAAATAATACAATGAAGGAGAGTATCGTTTAGGGGGTCTACTTAACCTGGTAGATATTATAACAACACTTGCAGGGATTTCAGGTACGTGTTGCTCGTGTTGTTGTACATTTTGATTTTTTGGTACATTTGGAATTTATTTTTCAGTGATCTCATCAAGAACATTGTATTTTGGTTTTTCTTCTTCCTATTTCCTTCCCTACAACTAATCTTTATACATGACCTTCTCATTGAATATGAACTCTCTACTCCTAATTATTTTGTGATTTCCATAATCCTATAAGCGATAACCAAAATCATTAATATTGTATCCAATAAAGGTACACTTCTTGGATTTTACCTCAAGCTTTGTTCTATTTTCTTTATCAATATGGAAAAATTCTTCACAACCGAAAGTCTTCAAAAATGAATAGTTTACCCTTTTACCTATCCATTCCTCCTCTAGAATTCCACCATCCAAAGATATTGAAAGTCCTCTTTTTATCAAGTAAACATCAGTATCTAGAGCATCTACCCAAAACTGTAAGGGAATTCCTGCATGCAATCTCATACTTTGTGCACGCTCCATGATTGTCATGTTCATCCTTTCTGACACACCATTTTCTTGTGGTGTTCCTGGAAATGTCTTCTCTCTACAAGTCTCATGGTATGAACAGTAATCATCAAACTCATTGCTCCAATATTCACCTCCATTTTCTGATCTGAGACACTTCAACATTTTTCCTATCTCATTCTCAACCAAAGCTTTCCATTTCTTAAAAGTGTAAAAAAACATCAATTTTTTGTCGAATGCAATAAACCCAAGGTTTTCTAGTTGCATCATCAATAAAAGAACATAATAACGAGATCTACCAAGAGATGATACATGAGTTGGTCCCCATACATCTGTATGCACAAGCTCT
Organism: Picea sitchensis; assembly: GCA_010110895.2. Classification (NCBI taxonomy): domain Eukaryota; kingdom Viridiplantae; phylum Streptophyta; class Pinopsida; order Pinales; family Pinaceae; genus Picea; species Picea sitchensis. The sequence continues at coordinate 136,548 of SNQJ01S0002627.1, forward strand.
AACCTTTCACTCTTCTTTTATTTTCCAACTCTGAAAAATCTAGCTCTCTTATGTTTTCCATAAACACAATGCTCACAGAAATCCAAATCGATTTGTTTAAGATCTAGAAAAAAAATTATTTTGTGAAGTATATGCATCCCCTTCTCACTCACGTGTCCAAGCCTATGATGCCACAGTGTTTTATCCACTCCTGTAGAAGCTAAAGATATATAAGAATCAGTATTACGAGTACATAAATACAGTGTACCTACCTTCTCTCCTTTTGTTATCACCAGTGATCCTTTGGTTACCTTCCATGCCTTATCTTTAAATATGGATATACAACCTTCACTTTCCAATTGCCATGTTGAAATTATATTTTTCCTTAGATCTGGAACATGTCTTACCTCTTTCAACAACCATTGGTTTCCATTCCTTTGCTTTATTTTTACCTTTCTCATTCCAACAATTTTGCATGGTGCATCATCACCCAAATGAACCTATCCAAAATCACCTTGAACATAATATAGAAAATGTTTCCTATGGGGTGTGGTATTAAATGAAGACCCTGAATCTACTACCCAAGACTCAAAAATATTATCTACAGAAAGAATCAAAGCATCTTGTAACACATCACCTGTTACATTTGATTCCTTATTTTTCTCATGTTGTCCGTCTCTTTGTTTCTTTGGAGCTCTACAGTGTTTCCTTAGATGTCCTTTCTTCCCATAATTCCAGCATTCTATATTTCCCAGTCTAGATTTGGATCTTCCCTTCCTAGAATTCCCATGGTTCCCTGAGCCCTTTCCTTTATCCTTTTGTCTTCCCCTGTTCTCCATGTTTAACACATTCCCTGATGTCTCACATGTGCTTTTCCGTCGCATTTCCTCACTAAGGATAACACCAACAACGTCATCAAATTTTAGATTGTTTGAACTAGAGACAATTACTTACATCCATGACCAAGCCATTCCATATTTCTGTCAATGAACACAAGATTAGAAGATCCATGGCCTCATCATCAAAGTCCACTTTTACAAAACTTAGTTGATTAGTAACTGTATTAAATTAATTTAAATGATCTGCAACAAACCCACCTTCTAACATCTTCATATTAAATAATATATTCATTATAAATACCTTATTGAACATCGAGGGTTTTTCATAAAGCTTATCCAATGTGTCCATAAGCTCCTTCGTTGTCTTTTATTTTGAAATATTGAAAGCCACCGACACTTCCATGCTTAGTTGCATCATTCCTATTGCCTTTATGTCAATAACCTCTCATTCTTCGTCCTTCATGGTTGTCAGCTTCTTTGTTATCCCACCCAATGGTAGAAAAAGATCCTTGTGATATAAATAATATTCCATCTTCATATTCCATAACTGGTAGTTTTGGTTGTTAAATTTCTTGAACCTAAACTTTCCATCTTCATCCATTAATCCCACTCGAACTAGGAACCCTCTTTTCCTACGAGTTACCTTTCTCTCTAATACCAGTTGTTAGAAAAATAGGATCATGGAGAAATAAAATAAAACAAATGCGGAAATAAAACACAAAAGACACACAATACAATAGAGACACGGATATACGTGGTTCACCCAGTGTGGGCTACGTCCACCAAAGAAATTTCCAGGTCCTTCCTTTTTATTATTTAGAAAAATGAAGGGATACAACCTATAACACACCCACTGTAAGTTCCTCTTATTATTCTCACGGTCTCCTCTTTCAGAATACAATATTCACCATAATACACAACCTCAATACAATTCCCTCATAAAATAGGGTTTCCTTCTAGAGAAAAATCCCTAAAATAACTTCTACCGTCAAGTCTGTGACCTTATAATGAATGGTCTAGATTGACTATGAAATTACAATATTTTACAAGGCCATTTTTCCCAAAATTTCACTTTGGGGGCGTTGCCCCCGAATCCCCTGCTAGGGAAGGGCGACAAAAATTTTCATCGCCCCCCTGGACCCCCCTGGTGACATTTGTGGGGGGGAATCCCCCCCACAGCCCCTCATCATGGAATCGAGTCCAAGCATGGCTGAAACAAACCTCTAAATCAGGAAGATAATCAGGCTCCACATCCAACACCAAGGGTTTTAGAGATGTCAATTGGAATCATCTCAGTTATACTCGCCATGTTTCCCTCAACATATATTTCGTGCATTTCCATAGGGTTAATAGGACAAGAGACATATCCATTCATGGTCGTGGTAAACTCTCATGTTTCCACTCTCCTATGCTCAAGTAAAAAGTATGATCTATGATGAAGATCATCCCAAGGTCTATCTGAACCTGTCATTTCCTCTAACATTGCCTCGTCGAAGGGAAAGACCAAGTCCAAAGGATCATGAGAAGTAAGAGGCTCTTGAACCCAAATAGGCTCTAGAACAGGATCTATCTCTTAAGGGGGATCCATATCAAATTTGGTCGAGGTTTGTTGAACAATAGTGTACACAAATTCAGTTGCGAATAGGGGCATAGCCATGCCAGGATGCCCTACCCCTTCCATCAAAGTCGATGGGGAAGGTAAATTCCACGTATCGTTAAAATAGTTCATTCAAAAAGAAGCTACTTGGAAGATCGCAACCTTAGGCTCATCAAGGATAGCTGAAATAAACTTGACATCATTCGAAGGTGGAGGAAAATCAAAAGTTCCCATCAAATATGGAAACAGTCCAACACCTAAGTTGACAGTACCTTGCTATGGGTTATCAATCATCGGAACTATGGATTCCCCTTATGAAGGGTTATGATGAGATAAGGATAATTGATCAACGGTTACTATCCTTCCTTCATGAGGAAAACAAAGTACACGAAAAATGGAGGATACAACCGATGTCATTTCGTAAGTCCAACTTCATCCCAACAAAATATTGTAGTCGAGAGGTGCGTTGATTACTTCAACCTCGACATGCATATTTTTACCTCCAAATGCATGGGGAAGGAGGGTATTATGCCATGCAATTGAAAAGAACGATCGTCAAACACAGTTAACAACATAGGAGATAGAGATAACTCGATTTGACCAATATCCTTCCAACATGCCAATGGAATAACGCAAGTTGATGCACCCTCATCTACCACCGTGTGGAAAATATTTTGTGTCAACAATTTCGTGGCGTAAACCACTACTAACCGGAGGGCGACGTGGTAAGACAAATGAGGTTTTTGATCGGAAGGGTAAAAAATGATATCTCTCGAGTTAGTTGGCTCAGCAGCACCCAAAGCACACAATAATGCTTTTCTCTATGAGGGCAAAATTTGGAGAACTTCCAGAGAATACATCGCACAAGGGGTTTGCGCAAGATATTAAACTACAGAATAGTTCCAAGCAGCCCTTGTATTTGGATTATGAGTATCCTTATTAAACATACCTTTACGGATGCAAGCCGTTGTTTCTCCCATGGTATTCTCAATATGAAGAGGAGGTGATGGGTTGGAAGCTTATTTTCCCTTCTCAACAGATTTAGGAATTCTAGAATCATGAGCCCTGGTCCGAAGATGAGCATCTGATCTCATCATGTAAACATTTGCAGCTCCAGTATTAGTTTTAAGCATGGGGGCACCCCAATTTCCCCCAATCACGGTTGTGGATGAGGAATATTGTGCCATATTCTTCCCTTGAGGGAAAGGTTTAGTCAACACAACATATTGTTGATGATCCAAAATATTCTAGGCTTCCTCAATCCGAGAGCATTGGTGAGTCAAGTGATTGTTCGTGCAAAGCTTACATGGAAACTTAACCTTTTTCTTCTCTTTTTTTCCCTCACCAACATTGTTATCAACCTTTCTATCCCCCTTACACTTCTTTCCTTTACTCTTTATTTTCCCCTCAGACTGCTAGTTTTCCTTGGGTTTCATCGCCTGCACACTGTGTACTTCCAATGTGTGAGTGGCAGGGGAAGTCATACTTGAATTTTGGCTGGCCACAATCTGTTGTATCGGAAATTGTTGCATTTGGTTGGAAAATTGATCTATGGGCTTGTTTTGTGCTGAGCCTACTATACCATCGGCATGAGGCCCATACTTCGGTTTGGTCAAGTCAAAGGTTGACTAGGGTACATCAAGAAGAATCTCATATAACATGCTGGATTAAGAATAAATCAATTCTAGTTGTTGAGCCCTCATAATAGCCTCTTCTTTGGAAAACACTATGGAAGTTGCAACATCTTTGGAGACACAAGGCACCAAAGACTTCAGGAACCACTCAAGCAAAAACGTAGGAGGGAAATTTACTTTGATCAAGCTCTTCTGACAATGCCATTCTTGGATATGATCAAAGATATGGACGACCTTAGTCTGCTCAAAGTTGGCCAGCAACTATGTGTCAGTATCGTATCTCACCAGTAAATGGAAATGGTTTAAGAAAATCATTTCCAGATCATTAAAGTAAGCATACTTGGAGCCATCGAGCTCAATATACCACTTCGCATCACCCCCTATGACAGTGCATTGAAAAAATCGCAACTTTATAGAGTCATCATTCAGTGAGTTGGAGGAGCACCACAAGTGAAATATTGTAACATGATCGCTTGGATCTTCTCAAGGATTTCATTCAAATTTTGGTATGTCTGAGGGAAATTTAGTCGACATAGGAGGCCAATGTGGATCATGGAAAATAGGATCATTTAACAAACTTGACAAGTCTGCCATATGATGAGTTGCAAGAAAGGGTAAACTAGGTTGTGGTGGATTTAAAGGAAAAGAAGAACCTGGATTTTGGCTAGCACCAGGTTGTTAGGAAAATCTTGTGTGTTGACCAAGGTTCTGGTAAAAACTAGGATTTTCTTGGCCAATATAAGGGGTTTGTGCGCTAGTTTGCATCGTCGACGGATTCAAATAATTCGATGACATACCTTGGGTAGGTATTTCTCCCTACATGGTATTCCAAAAAACTTGGTTGGGGTTTACCCCAACCAATCCTCCTGGCATAGGAACTAAACCTTGCATGGGGTTCCACTGAGCGTGGGAGGGGTTTCCCCCGATCAACATCCCTTCCAGAGGTATAGAACCCTATTAGGGATTTCCAATACCTTGAGAGGAKAAGGCTCATGTCATCACTCCCTGTGAAGGAACAAAKCCTTGCATAGGGTTAGGTTGATTGAGAAAGGGGTYYCCCCATGACGAAAATGMGAACGATGAGAAAGCRTTATTKCCAAAAGCACCAAATAACAAGAAAAGGCATAGAGCCAACCGGATTCATAAAGGACTGAGRACCTTGAATCCCTCCACTAAACAAACTAGAATTAGCACTAGGCCTGAATGGTTGTTGAAAAGCAMCTCTAAGTGAAGGGGATAGAGGAGGAATGTGACCCCCACCATAAGGGACTTCATTATATAGATCAAAAGTYCCCCTGAGGGATCCTTGCAAGGGAGCATTAGAACTCCATGCCCCTACACCAACGGTYTGTAAAGTAGAGTAATTTAAAGTCAAGCTTGAATCAAAACCCAACATCCCATATGTGAAAGGATCGCCAAACACATTCTGTAYTGTAGAAGTATGAACAGTGGTTGAAGTCGTRRAAGAGACTTTTCCACTTCCAGAAGTGGTAGGTGTCTGACTAGAGGTATTCCTTGTAGGTGAAGGTGGGGGAGGAGGTATGACTCCCCCTCCACCCGCTGTCAGGATGGGAGTATGAGGACTCCTAGTAGAATTATTATCACTCGCTTCCATAGCTAGTCGCCTAACGAGACGATGATTAGGATAATTCACCTTAGGAGGGACTACCTGAACAAGGATTGTCGTTTAAAGATAAGTGATCGGAGGGTTTGCAGGCCTTAAGCCTTCAAATTCGAGGTCAGAAATGCTAGTATCCTCTGGTGCAAGAATTTATTCTCTAGGAATATGCTTGGGCACAGTTTCCTATGACCCAGTAGCTTCAAAAGAACCTTTTTGAAATAACCTTTGTCTTAGTGGTGACGGCGGTGGCTCCAAATTTACTGGCAGAAGGCCCTAGAGCCTACGCAAACAATGGAGTTGTTGATATTCCACTTTGTGAAATGATCAAATGGAACTCTAAGGTAAATATAGGGATAAGCATAGAGCACACACTATAAAGTCCCTAAAGTTAAATCAAGCAATCAATAGAATGGCAAGAAGGACAGTTACACCAATCAACACTAGAGAAACTTACCAGTGTAAGTGTAACTCAAACACAGACACACCCTCCAGGTATACTCTGCAAAGCATGATCTGATGTCTACCCTAGGTACCACAGTATACCCCCACAATCACCTGTGTGAGTACCTATAAAAGGAAACTAGGTTTCCAACTTGCAGTCAGTCACCAAGAGGGTACAGTCGATAGTCAAGTTGATCGTATGATCAAGATAGCTATGTTTGAATCCTTTCAAGGGTAACGAAGTCAAATGGTCCTAAAGACAACTAAGGATATCGAACAGATTTGAGGTCCATGAAGCTTCGTAGTCAAATTTGGTCAGCGAAATCCAAAGAATGACCCTCAAAATACGATCCCCACTACTCTTGGTCTAGCTTTGGAGGGGTTATCTCCTCTACCTTTCCTAATGCAACCTCGTGTTTAGCCCCTGTGTTAGAGGGGGGTCTCGAATAACTTGTACGACACTAGACTTTTATACTCCCTATCTCAGACTCTTAATTTTATTTAAGTTTCCTTGAAGAGTTTCCTCTCCACACCTAATTCAAGGCCCTAAAGCCTAATCTAATTGGTGTACCCTATAAACAAAAAATTCTAATTGATTTTAACATTAAGCATTGATTTTAGTGGCTTGATTACTCATGGGTATGGTAGTGAAATTCATGGTGTTCTTTGAGAGATGAAAGAGAAGAATTAAAATGAGATTTTAGAGCATTGTTCTTTAAAAGTAAATGAAAGAAAACTACGTCCTACAAGTGAAAATTTGGTTCTTTTAACTTTCAAGGTGCAAACTTTTCAAAATGAAGACCAAGATCCTACTATGCAATATATCCTAGAATGTTTTTTTGTTCCAAATGCAATGAAACTACTTAAACTTTCAAAGAAGAAGATAAGAAGGAACTTTGGGTTGAGAACTCTTTTCATTTATAAAAAAACATCCTAAGCTACTTCAACCAAACAAACATGCAAAGTAACATGCAAATGCAGTTAAGAAACTACAAACAATTTTTTTAAACTTTTTATATGGTTATGAAATGACAACAAACAACTATATTTTTTCTTTTCAAAGCACAACAAGAGAGAAGGATGACAAACCAGAGACTGAATCAGGTCCTAAACCACTTCTAGAGAGTAGGGATTCACCAGAATCCAATGGAGAACCTAAAGCTTCAAAAGTAGGCCTTCAAACTTGACAAAAGGAAACAAAGAGACAAAGAAAGCTAAACAATAGATATTTCTTTACAACTTCATAGAAAAGCTAAGACTTAAAATTCTCTCAACAATAGTTAACAGAGGTCTCTGGTACTCAGGAGGACCTAAGAGGCCAAAAGCTTCCTGGAAGCAAAAGAAAAGTTTTTGAAAAACTCTTCAAAAGAACAGGTACGTGTGTTGTACACAGACAAATTGTTGATGTACATGTGTTGGGCTAACTCAGGGCATGTACATACGTGTGTTGGGTATAGAACATGGTGCGTATACTATTGAACCAACTCAAAAAAGAGATGAAGTTCAGATTGATCATCCAGATCAAGAAAAGATGGAAACACCTGGAAGGTGACCAGAGACTCTTACAGATTCAGAAAGTACATGAAACAACAAGAAATCAAACCAAAATAATATCCTAACAAGACCCTAGAGAGACTGCCCAGTGAAGTCGCCAATCCTTCTATGGGGAAAAATCCCCCTAATATGGGTCTAGTGACTAGGCAGAGCATTGACACCTTAAAAGATAGAAATACTTCTATTCTACCCCAAATCCAAAAAAAACCTAATGATAGTTCAGGAAAGGGAGAAAAGATAAAAGTGTGTACCTTGAGTCCTTCTATTTGTTGAAGATCCCTTCATGTTGTTGTACGCTCCAAGATTGTTGGCCTCCTCCCAAAGCTAGCCTGAAACAAGTTCACAGAATAAACTATGATAGCGTATCCATAACTATCAATATCATCTAAAGGGTTAGTTATTCATGAAAAACATTCATAAACATAAACACATAGACATAAAGATCTGGGACAAGATTTTTCTCTTTTATTGATAACAAGATTGAATCTTGTTATCAACCTAAATCTTGTCGACGCTGCCCCACAAACCTCGCCTGGGTTACTCTATTTTGACTCCAAGTGAATTATTCCCAATATTCTATCCTCACAACCAACATTCCAATATAGGGTAAAAGGATGGATTGTATAAGGGAGGATGACTATAAGGGAATGTTGAGGATGAAACTCAGAGCAGGATGCAAAAGGCTTGGAATATAAGGGAGAAAATTTGGCAGAGTCCTCTTGCCTCTTCTTTGATATCTCCAAATGACCCCCCCCCC
>SNQJ01S0002628.1:0-54302 GCA_010110895.2 Picea sitchensis
TACTTCATTTGAAACAATTATTGGTTTGTTTCTTACTTGTACTGCCTTCTTTAATTGTTCCATTGTTTGAAGTGTTTTATTTTCTTTAACATGATGAGCATGAACCACATAATCTTGACCTGCTTTGGTGAATTGATATTGATTCTTTGTCCTGTAGAAGATTTCCTTACGATCATATAAGTATGGACGACCTAAGACCATTCCACATTCTCTTAACGGCACTACATCACATGTTACTTCATCCACATACTTAGATGGAATTGCAAATATGATTGTGCACTGCTTTGTTATGTGCATTTGATGATGATTGCTTATCCATTTAAGTGTGTAAGGCTTATGATGATTTTGTGTTTTTAATCCCAATTGCTTAACCAATTCTTTTGAGATTAGATTAGATTGAGATCCATTGTCGATTAATGTGTCTATCTTAGTGTGTCGCATGATTACCCTTATATGAAACAATTTGCTTCTACAATGAATGTCTTCACCAATTTTACCTGTCATACCAACCAATGAGATCGTTGATTCATCACCTGAATCCGATCCCAAGTCTGTGGGTTTTGTTGTCGTTGCCACTGTTTGCATTCCCTTATTTTCCTTGAACCACTTTGGCCTCTTCTCGGGATGCAACTGCCAACATCTGTCCTCATGATGTCCCTCTTTATTGCAATGCTTGCAAGAGGGCTTTCCTTCCTTCCTCATCACTGCATTTGCATTCTTTCCATGCCTTTTCCTCTTGTCTTCTTTCTTTGAAGACGATGATTCCCCTGACACACCTGGTTTTCCTGCTTCAATATACGTAGCTTGAACAGAAACCTCATCAAGGTTAGTGCATCCAAACATGAAAACAGTGTTTCTAATATGCGTAGGTAAACCTCCTATATACTTCATAAGAGTTTCTTGTGTTTGTAAAGGGATATCTAACATTAATGCCATTTTTCAAAATCCATCTGTGTATTCTTGCACTATTTGTCCTTTTCTTAGTTTTAAAGATTGTCATTCAATTAATGTTTTTTTCTTTATAACCCAAAGGATAGAATTGTTTCCTAAGTGAAGAAATGAAACCCTTCCATGATGGAAATACCTTACCCACTTGTTGCGTTCCATTTTGCAACTTGCTTTGCCACCATATGAGAGTTGTACTTGCAAGTCTCAAATATGCCAACTTGATTTGTGTGGCCTCATCTTTGATCTATTGCACACTGCAGTATACCTCCATCTGCCTGATCCAATTGTCAAGTTTTTATGCATTTACTTCACCATCATATATGGGCAACTCAAATTTGACATCAAGTTTTAACAATGGCATTTCATTTTTATGCTTATAAACATTTTTCTTTCCATTAGATTTAGAACTTGAACTTGAAGAAGAAGGAGAAGAAGCAGGTGATGATGGAGGTGAAGGAGGAATCTGAGGATGATCCTCTTCCTCTTCACTTTTTCCCTTTGAAGATTCACCCAAAACTGGTCTCTTTCGTTCCAGGTAATCCTTGTACAAAACTTTCACCATCTCCGACATAGCAAGGAAAGTTTTCTGGAACTCTTTCTCATCCTGAGAAAGCCCTTCTTTCGATGCCATCTTCTCGTTGTGAGAAGGTCTCTTTCTCAAACCAATTAATGTATTCTCTGCAACAAGTTTGCCTTCACCACGCTGTAGATTTTCCCTGGTTAACATGCAAAACTCAAATCCAAATTTCAACTAGCTCTGATACCACTTGATCCGTAGGATCTTTTAATGACTATGGTTGAGTTTTAAATTGCATGTGTTAATTAACCCTTTTAAGAAGCTTAACAAAAGAATGAGGAAAAGAGAGGAATTATGACAACCATATACACATTTGCAGATCTGAAATGAAATAATAAACAACAAACCATAACGTGAGAATTGATAACGGAGTTCGACACAATGTTGCCTACGTCTCCGGGCCTTTGTCTCTGTGGGGGAGGCTTCTTTATTTTTGTTCAAAAGATCAAAAGTACATCGTAGCAGTGTCAATTGGCTACAAGACTACTCTGGTCATGTTCTTCCAGATCTCTAGAACCTAGCAAAGAAAATGACACGCAAAACAGATGTTCGGAGCTCCCAGAAATGGCCCGCAAGCGTTTGCTCCTCAATAGCTTCCCTGCATAAAAATGGATTTGGCTTGGCTTCCCTTAAGAATAAATCTGCTCTGACTGTCCTCCATGGCCTCAAACAGGCCTGGTTTTTATAGATCTAAAGTTGGTTATCCATCCCCAACTTCTTCCCAAAATTTGGGCTCCAAAAATGCCCAATATCTCCCAAAAATGACCAAAATCCATTAATAACAGGCTAAAATCAAATAAAAATCCAAACTATTAACAAAAAACCCACTTTTCATGAATATTTGGGCACAGCCCCCTTCAGCACGTGCTCCTGGTCATATGGGCACACTCCACATGCTCTGTGGCTAACCCCTGCACGCTGGCCCTCAAACGAAGTCCTTAACTCTCAGTCTTGTGGCGCGGGCATAGGACTGATGGTTAACAAACTAACCCCCGCACCCTTTTTGGTGGATGGCCCCTGGTCCTGTGGGATCCGCCCGAGATCTGAGGGCTAGTCCCTATCTTCCAACTCCCCCGAGCTCACTTGGTCGCTTGGTTCCATGGTGTGTGAATAGACCACGGGCTGGGGCTAAGCCCCGGCCCTTTCCGCCCCCAAATACATATTTAACCAAACTTAAATATTATATATGACATATACATAATAAGAACCAACAGTGGCCCGAGTGGTTAGCCCAGTCCTACCAGTCCGTAGCATAGTGGAGGTCGGGGGTTCGACTCCGGTGGTGAACCCATAATTTTGCATAACCCGAACAATCCAACCAAAGGGTGCCACGTGGCAGCCCATGACTAGGCCACATGGCACCTCAATAACCAATCAAAAATTGCCCCCTGTCGAGTGCTCATTCATCCACCTGTCTGCCAAGGTGTCTGGCCAGTCATCAATCGTAGTACTACGTCTCTGCCACATCACTGCCTTGTCAGCCTGTGCCACGTGTCTACCACATCAGCTTGTGCCACGTGTCACCCTTACAGTGGTGACACTTGTCACCCTCTGACTGGTCCAATTGTACCTGTCGTACTCCCTGTCACCTACCACGTGTCATCTCCAGGAGCTGCCACATCATCTGTACGGCTGTACGACCTGTACAGTCAGCTTGCCACGTGGGACTGTACGGACTGTACAGTCACCCATTTTTTTTCCTTTTTGGGTTTTCGGACAGAACACGATACCTTTCGTATACAAAGCCTGTTTGACGAAGTAAATATATGGTTGGAATCAGGAAGATGAGATGGACGTAATGGCGTTGGTTTCGTCGGATTCCGAGCACTTTTGATGCAGGAGCATCGCAAATACCCAAAATGAGCGTGGAGCCAACGCATGTGTTTTTAAACACATGACATATTTCTTTGAAAACGTTTTGAAATTGAAGTGCCAAACCTTTAATGAATCCTTTATGAAGGAGCGCCTTTTGTATATTGTATCAGACCTCGAGCCATACGCTCTTGTCTGAAGTAGATAAGGAGGCATTTAATCTAGTTAATGCAGGTAGGTAGGATTTATTTCTAGATTAGATAGTTTTAGACTCTGAGAGGGAAAATGGATATAGACACCCTCATTGTATCATTGTAACATTAGCCAGCATTCAGAGGAGAGAGCAGAGAATATTGTATGGAGAACACCCATGTATATGCAGTTGAATTAATAGAAGAAAGCTTTGATTCAAGCGCATGGTTTTCTGTTGTTTTCTCTGTGTACTATGCTCATGAATGTTTGTTTATGTTGTGCATTTGTTTTGCATATGTTGTGCATGTGATTTCATGTTTCAATTGAAGTCTGAGAGGGAGACAGAATAAGTTTCAATTGTTTATCTATCTGAGCCAGGAGATTCCTGCAAGGTGTGCAGTTGAATTCATCTGCATAGAGTGCGTTGATGAAGGCTCAGTAGTTGAACTTTTATTCTCATTCGCCCACAAGTTGTTTTGGGTTATTGAAGTCGTGCAAGGTGAGTGCGCAGGCAGAAAGAAGGAGTCTCAGTTGTTAATCTGAGCAAGGAAATTGAAGATTGTTGTTGCAGGAAGTGCGCAGAGTCAGAAGGATTCAACACTCGAGGAGTTGTTGAATGTTGAGCACAAGGATTGCGCGCAAGTTCCTCTGAAAGAATCAGAGTGGAAGAGCTCTGGAGGTATAGCACCTTCGTGATATTGTTAAAGGAGAGCACGGGAGATTCATGTCGTAGAAGGTTCAAGCAAGAGTTACAAGCGCAGGCGTTGGAGAGAAAGTTATGAGAAGGGATACTTAGCCATTCTCAAGAAATCATCAAGAAGGGTGAAGTGACGGTTGAGATCTTGAGGAACAGCTCGGGGGAAATCCCGTCAGCCGTTAGATCCGTCAGAAGTAGTGAAGAAGTTACAGCCACACTAGGGATTTAAGCCCGGAGTACTATGAGTCGTTGGATCAGGGGTTGTTTTCCCGTCAGCCGTCAGATCTCGGGAAGTTGCGCAGGGTTTAAGCTCGCAGGAGAAGAGGAAGAATCCAGGGAGCCATCGGAGTTTAGTTCATTGGAGAATCGGGGTTTCCGAGGACAGATAACTCTCGCATATTGGAATCGCGATCCACGATTTCCCGACGGGAGGTTTGAACCGTCCATTTGCGAGGACGCATGGAGGAAGATCCCGGAGAGTCGGAGTTCGGGGTTTGGAAGGTCCCGTGAACATCGACCACGGAGATCGCGAAAACCCGATACGCGTTTTCCCGATCACCACAGGGGTGTGGGCCATAGGCGTAGAACGAAGGACAGGTGTCGAAGGGTCAAGCCCTCGCTGAAGTCAACGCCAAGTGGCATCGCAATTCAGAAATCAGGGATCTGTGGGAACAATGGATCACAACAGCGCAAAGGTCGATTTCCCGACGGGAAAATTCCCGATAGGAGCAAGGTAAGAATTCGAGGAATATTCTTCGGGTTTCGGGGATTTGTAAGACCCGACCTCATGAGCGCAAGGACTCGCGATCACGCGAAGCTCAATTTTCCCGATAGGGCGAAGGGAGATCATAAGGTGAGTTCTGTGGCTGTAGAAAAGTCCTGATAAGGGATTTGAAGAGTGTTTCATCTCTTCGGGCCAAAGGAAAAGAAGGTCTTGGTGGGAGCAGACGTGTCCTGGGTGGCGTGTTTGCACCAAGTGGTATCAGAGCGAGAAAATCTCTCTGTTTTCTGTAACAGAGGAGAAGAGAAAATTTCACCATACCGCCGAGAAGAGGTAGACAATCACCCAATCCAAAGGGGGAAAGGGAACTGTCCAGGGAAAGAGAAATGTCTAGAGAAAGAAGTAGCCAAGGACAGAATGTAGAGATGGAGAGGGAAATACGAAATCTTCATGCCAGAATGGAAGATATGGAAGCAGCGCAGAGATGCACAGCAAATGTTGGAGACTTAAGCGACTATGAAGGCAAAGTAGAAGCCGAACAGCAAGGAGAAATTGCAGCCGAAGATGCCGCAAATGAGCGATTGATCAAAGCTATAGCCCGAATGAGTTCAAAGACAAAAATGGACATTTCAGTCTATGAAGGAAGTCTGGATGCAGAAGAGCTGTTGGATTGGATTAGAGCTCTTGACACCTACTTCGATTATGAGGATATCGAAGAGGATAAAAAGGTCAGGCATGATGTCACGAAATTAAAGGGACATGCAGCATTATGGTGGGATGAGCTTCAGGCTAAGAGACTTTCCAAAGGCAAGCAAAAGATCAAAAGCTAGGATCGAATGATTGCAAAGATGAAGGCAAAGTTCATCCCAAGAGACTATCAGATCACACTGTTCAGGAGAATGCAGAACCTGAGGCAGAAGCTGATGATGGTAAAGGAGTATACCGAAGAATTCTACAAGCTCAATATTAGAGCAAGTCATCGGGAGAGCGGTGATGAAAAAGTAGCCAGGTATATGAATGGCTTAAGATACGATATCCAGGATGAGATGAGTATGACAACCATCATAACAGTTGAGGATGCGTATCGTATGGCGCTAAAGGTAGAAGAAAATCTAAGCCGTAATCTCGCACAGCGAGGCAGGGGTAGGAACCAGCCGAAAGGTAAGTCAGTTACCCCAGATAGGTTCCAGAAATCTAAGGATGACTGGAAGAAGCCTCATACTAGGACAGAAAGAGGTGGAACCTCGCAGAGGCAGCCATATGTTGAGTCGAGGGGACAACAAAATGATCAGCGAGGAGATTATGTTTATGCAAATACTTTTCCTCGTACCAGAGGTAGGGGAAGAGGTCGAGGAGGAGTCATCACGTGCTACACATGTGGGAACAATGGGCACAAGGCAGTTGATTGTCCAGACAGAAATAAATATGGAGGTGAAGCTCACATCGCCGAGGCACAAAGGTGAGTTGCTGAAGCAGAAGACGCAGAAGACGGGAGGTCACTCATGATGCATAAAGTTCTCTTGACACCTGAGAAGGAGGTGGAGGACACAGCTCAGAGAAGCAGACTGTTCATAATTGCATGCAAGACCAAGGACAGGAAATGCAAGGTCATTGTGGACAGCGGAAGCACCAACAATCTCGTTTCAACTGAGATGGTGGAGACACTAGAGCTGGAAACCACTGATCACCCGAGTCCATATAAAGTCTCATGGATACAGAAGGGACATCAGGTGAGTGTCACTAAACAATGCTTAGTGGACATCAAGATAGGAGGATATAATGATAAAATTCTCTGTGATGTTATTCCTATGGATGTATGTCATTTATTGCTAGGCAGACCATGGCAATATGACAGAAATGTAATTCATGATGGGAAAATGAATATGTACACTTTGGAGAAGAATGGGAGAACACATATGTTACTTCTGATAAAATACCAGGAGGTGAAACCGGAAGTGAACAACAGGATACTTCTCATGAGTGGGAAGGAACTTCTGGCAGAAGTAAAGAAGAAGGAAGATCCACAATTCTTTGTGGTTAGGAAACCGAGAGTTGTTTTGACCAGCACAAGAGTGGATGATCTGCCGACAGAAATTCAGGGACTATTGGAAGAGTTCGCTGATATAGTGGTGGACGAATTACCTCATTCGTTGCCGCCGATGAGGAGCGTGAGCCATCACATAGACCTCATACCAGGGGCCAGTTTGCCAAACAAAGCAGCGTACAGGTTGACGCCGCAGGAGAATGAGGAGGTCAAAAGGCAGGTACAGGAACTGTTGGATAAAGGACTGGTCAGGGAGATTCTAAGTCTGTGTGTTGTACCAACGGTACTGAGTCCAAAGAAGGATGGAGGCTGGAGAATGTGCACTGATTCCAGATCCATCAATAAAATAACCATCAGGTATAGGTTTCCATTGCCACGAATGGATGACTTGATGGACTGCTTGAACGGAGTAGAATTTTTTTCAAAGGTTGATTTGAAAAGAGGATACCATCAGATTCGCATGAGGGAAGGAGATGAGTGGAAGACAGCCTTCAAAACCAATGAAGGGTTGTATGAATGGCTAGTCATGCCGTTTGGTTTGACGAATGCACCAATTACATTCATGAGGCTGATGAATGAAGCGTTGAAGTAATTCATTGGTAAGTTTGTCATTGTTTATTTAGATGACATATTGATTTTCAGCAAAATGAAAGAAGAACATCTGAAGCATTTAGTTGCAGTAATGAGGAAGCTACAGCAAGAGAAGTTGTTGATCAATGTGAGGAAATCTTCATTTATGAAGACAGAACTCATTTACTTGGGCTTTGTCATATCGGAAAATGAATTGAAGATGGATCCAAGTAAAGTGGAGGTAATTAAAAATTGGCCATCACCGAGAAATGTTTTCAAGGTGAGAAGTTTTCATGGATTGGCAAGTTTCTACCGGAAATTCATTAGGAATTTCAGTGGAATTAGCGCAGCAATGATGGACACTATCAAGAAAAGACATAAATCTTTTCATTGGACTGAAGCGACAGAGAAGATCTTCAATCTGTTGAAGCGGAAGATCACCGATCAGTCGTTGTTAGTGTTGTCATATTTCATGAAGACATTTCAAGTGAAATGTGATGCAAGTGGCTTTGCCATAGGAGCGGTCTTGATCCAGGAGGACAGACCAATTGCATATTTCAGCGAGAATCTGGATGAGGCAAAGGTGAGATACTCAATGTATGATAAGGAATTTTATGCTATCATACAGGCGTTGAAGAAGTGGAGGCATTACTTGATCCCAAAAGAATTTGTTCTGTATAGTGATAATCATGCATTACAGTTTGTGACTCAGCAGGAGAAGCTGAATCAGAAACATGCTAAATGGGTAGAGTATATGCAGAATTTTATATTTGTAATTAAACACATTTCAGGGACTGCTAACAAAGTAGTTGATGCTTTGAGCAGGAAATGTTTGTTGCTGCAGGAGTTCCGAGTCAAAACATTGGGTTTTGAAAATCTGAAGGACATGTATGCAGGTGATGCAGATTTTGCAGAGGCATATGAGGCAGCTGAGAATCCAGTTCTCAGAGATAGAAGCCCATGGATGGACTACATGATCCAAAATGGATTGTTGTTCAGAGGAAACCAGCTATGCATTCCAAATTGCTCCATGAGGGAGAATTTGCTAAAAGAGAAGCACAGTGGAGGACTAGCAGGACATTTTGGCCACGATAAGACATTTGCAAAGATGAGTGAAGCATATTTTTGGCCTAGGATGTGGTCAGATGTCAAGAAGTTTGTTGACAGGTGTAGAATTTGCCATCATTCGAAGGGCAGAAAGTAGAATGCGGGATTCTATCAATCATTACCCATACCTGAGAGGATGTGGGATGAAATCAGCATGGATTTCGTACTGGGATTACCGAGAACGCAAAGATGACATGATTCGAAAATGGCACATTTCATACCATGCCAGAAGACCAGCGATGCGACTCATATCGCGAACTTGTTCTTCAAGGAAATTGTTAGACTTCATGGTTTACCCAGAAGCATAGTATCGGATAGGGATACGAAATTCATAGGCCATTTCTGGAGGACACTCTGGAAGAAGATGGGAACTAACTTAATGTTTAGTTCAGCCTATCATCCTTAGACTGATGGGAAAACAGAGGTGGTTAATAGAAGTCTGGGAGATTTACTCAGAAGCTTGGTGACAGAGCACCACAGCAGCTGGGACAATGTGTTACCACAGGCAGAATTCGCGTACAACGATTCAGTGAACAGGAGCACAGGTAAAAGTCTGTTTGAGATTGTATATGGCAGGTAGCTAAGAGGAGTATCTGATCTGAGGAATTTAGAGCAGATAATGACTAAGAGTGCAAGCGCTGAAAAATTCGCAGAGGCGATGGAAGAACTTCACAGCAGAGTGAAGCAGCGATTGCTGGAGTCGAACCAAGAATATAAGCGCAGAGAGGATCAGCATCGGAGACAACTTAAATTCGAAGTTGGTGATCTAGTTTTGGCACATCTGAGGAAGGAAAGGTTCCCAAGGGGAACATAAAACAAACTGAAGATGAAGAAAATTGGGCCATGCAGAGTCCTGAAGAAATTGGGCGAGAACGCATATGAGATTGAATTTCCAGATGACATTGGAATATCTCCGACATTCAATGTCTCAGACTTATATCCATATAGGGATGAAGAAGCAGGAGATGGAAGTGATGAGCAACCAGAAATCCAGTGGCAGAAGCAGATGCCGATTGCAGAAAAGCCACAGATGGAGCGTATACTTGACAAGAGGGTGAGCAAAAGGACCAGGCGAAAGCAATACTTCAAGTATCTAGACAAATGGAAGAACCATCCAGTGGAAGATGCCAGCTGGGAGACTGAAACAGAGATTCAAAAGCATGGACAAACTGTCCAGGAGCTCATGGACAAGATCCCATGAAACTTTTCAAGCCGAGGAGTATGATGCAGGAGCATCGTAAATACCCAAAATGAGCGTGGAGCCAACGCATGTGTTTTTAAACACATGACATATTTCTTTGAAAACTTTTTGAAATTGAAGCGCCAAACCTTTAGTGAATCCTTTATGAAGGAGCGCCTTTTGTATATTGTATCAGACCTCGAGCCATACGCTCTTGTCTAAAGTAGATAAGGAGGCATTTAATCTAGTTAATGCAGGTAGGTAGGATTTATTTCTAGATTAGACAGTTTTAGAGTCTGAGAGAGAAAATGGATATAGACACCCTCATTGTATCATTGTAACATTAGCCAGCATTCATAGGAGAGAGCAGAGAATATTGTATGGAGAACACCCATATATATGCAGTTGAATTAATAGAAGAAAGCTTTGATTCAAGAGCATGGTTTTGTGTTGTTTTTTCTGTGTACTATGCTCATGAATGTTTGTTTCCGTTGTGCATTTGTTTTGCATATGTTGTGCATGTGATTTCATGTTTCAATTGAATTCTGAGAGGGAGACAGAATGAGTTTCAATTGTTTCTCTATCTGAGCCAGGAGATTCCTGCAAGGTGTGCAGTTGAATTCATCCCCATAGAGTTCGTTGATGAAGGCTCAGTAGTTGAACTTTTATTCTCGTTCGTCCAGAAGTTGTTTTGGGTTATTGAAGCCATGCAAGGTGAGTGCGCAGGCAGAAACAAGGAGTCTCAATTGTTAATCTGAGCAAGGAAATTGAATACTACTTTTGTAGGAAGTGCGTAGAGTCAGAAGGATTCAACACTCGAGGAGTTGTTGAATGTTGAGCGCAAGGATTGCGCGCAAGTTCCTCTGAACGAATCAAAGTGGAAGAGCTCCGGAGGTATAGCACCTTCGTGATATTGTTAAAGGAGAGCACGTGAGATTCGTGGCGTAGAAGGTTCAAGAAAGAGTTACAAGCGTAGGCGTTGGAGAGAAAGTTTTGAGAAGGGATACTTAGCCATTCTCAAGAAATCATCAAGAAGGGTGAAGTGACGGTTGAGATCTTGAGGAATAGCTCGGGGGATATCCCGTCAGCCGTTAGATCTGTCGAAAGTAGCGAAGAATTTACAGCCACACCAGGAATTTAAGCCCGGAGTACTGTGAGTCGTTGGATCAGGGGTTGTTTTCCCGTCAGCCGTCAGATCTCGGGAAGTTCCGTAAGGTTTAAGATCGCAGGAGAAGAGGAAGAATCCAGGGAGACATCGAAGTTCAGTTCATTGGAGAGTTGGGGTTTCCGAGGACATAGAACTCTCACATATTGGAATCGCGATCCGCGATTTCCCGACGGGAGGTTTGAACCATCCATTTGTGAGGACGTGTGGAGGAATATCCCGGAGAGTCGGAGTTCAGGGTTTGGAAGGTCCCGTGAACATCGACCACGGAGATCGCGAAAACCCGATACGCATTTTCCCGATCACCACAGGGGTGTGGCCCATAGGCGCAGAACAAAGGACGGGTGTCGAAGGGTCAAGCCCTCGTTGAAGTCAATGCCAAGTGGCATCGCAATTCAGAAATCGGGGATCCGTGGGAACAGTGGATCACAACAGCGCAAAGGCCGATTTCCCGACGGGAAAATTTCCGATAGGAGCAAGGTAAGCATTCGAGGAATATTCTTTGGGTTTCGGGGATTTGTAAGACCCAACCTCGTGAGCGCAGGGACTCGCGATCACGCGAAGCTCGATTTTTCCGATAGGGCGAAGGGAGATCATAAGGTGAGTTCTATGGGTGTAGAAAAGTCCCGATAAGGGATTTGAAGAGTGTTTCATCTCTTTGGGCCAAAGGAAAAGAAGGTCATGGAGGGAGCGGACGTGTCCTGGGTGGCGCGTTTGCACTAACTTTCATTTTTGAGCCTTTTTGAGCCCTGTCAGGCTCCTGGATCCGATTCTAGATCAATTATGATGTTGTTGAGGTGTGTTTCTATGATTGTTATTATTGAATTTATTCTTCTAATGATTTAAAAAAAAAATTATCGATTGTACGTCATTTGGTGTTGTAACGGTCGGGGTCATTACATATGGTATCAAAGATGGTTCAAACCATGACTTGGGATCATTACGTCTTCCACTGAATAGACACTTGATTATATTATTTCAATAATTAAATTGATTTGTATTCGTGTAGGTAATCATAGTTAGAGGACGTCGCGGAGGCAGACGACGGGGTGCTAGGGGAGGAGGTGCGACACCTCTAGTAGCATCCACGCCCAAGGGGTATAACCCCAAACGAGAAGAACAACTTGTTGGATAGGAACAAATAGTTGTGGGAGATGTGGTTCGATTGATGAGTTCCTTTCAGAGGATGTCATAGGCCTTGATTAGTTGTTTCGATAGAGATGGGGCAAAGGTGTCGACACCCCCTGAGGATCCACCACGCACCCTAACTGGTACTGGTAGCGTTCACTGAGAACTTGAGAAGGTCAAGTTTCCCGAGTTCTTTGGTGTCATGGACGGTGCATCCACCAAGGCATGGTTGGATAATATGGCAATGTGATTTTCACTTCGCGACTATACCTCCAACATGAAGGACGGCATAGCGTTCTTTCAGCTAAAGGGAAGTGCTTTGCTTTGGTGGAAGACGCTCGTGCCACAAATGAACATGGTCATTGAAGATGTGTCATGGGAATTGTTCAAGGAGCGGATCTAGGAGAAGTATATGTCGGAGGAATTCATTGAGTGTCAACTCAATGAGTTCAACACCTTGTGACAGGGCAGTCATATGGTGCCCAAGTACGAGGCCCGTTTCTTGGAGATGCTTTGGTATGCTCCGCACCTAAACACCGAGAAGCTTAGGATCAACAAGTTCGTGTTCAGTCTTAATGTCATCATTCATGTGAAAGTAAGGGTTTTAACTCCTCATATGTTGCACGATGTTGTCTAGAAAGCCCTCATAGTTGAAGAGGAGATCATCAGTAGGGGTCAGAGTAGGACTCTGGCGAGACCGACGGGACAGGCGACATCTGGTGCGCAGCAGCATCAAACACCATCTAGATATCCACCAAGGTATTGAAGCACTCTGAGAGGATCCACAAGCGAGGTATTGTTATTATTGAATTTATTCTTCTAATGATTTAAAAAAAATTTATCAATTGTACGTCATTTGGTGTTGTAACGGTCGGGGTTGTTACATATGGTATCAAAGATGGTTCGACCCGCGACTTGGGATCATTACATATTCCACTAAATAGACACTTGATTATATTCTTTCAATAATTAAATTGATTTGTATTCGTGCAGGTAATCATAGTTAGAGGACGTCATGGAGGCAGATGATAGGGTGCTAGGGGAGGAGGTACGATGCCTCCAGTAGCATCCATGCCCAAGGGGTCTAACCCCAAATGAGAAGAAGAATTTATTGGATAGGAACAGATAGTTGTGGGAGATGTGGTTGGATTGATGAGTTCCTTTCAGAGGATGTCAGAGGCCCTGATTAGTCATTTGGATAGAGATGGGGCAAAGGTGCCAACACCCCCTGAGGGTCCACCGTGCACCCCAACTGGTATTGGTATCATTCACCAAGAACTTGAGAAGGTCAAGTTTCCCGAGTTCTTTGGTTCCATGGACGGTGCAGCCACCAAGGCATGGTTGGAGAATATGGAAATGTGTTTTTCACTTCGCGACTATACCTCCAACATGAAGGACCACATGGAGGTCTTTCAGCTAAAGGGGAGCACCTTGTTTTGGTGGAATACGCTCGTGCCACAACTGAACATGGTCATCGAATATGTGTCATGGGAATTGTTTAAGGAGCGGCTATGGGAGAAGTATCTGTCGGAGGAATTCATTGAGTGTCAACTCAATGAGTTCAACGCCTTGAGACAAGGCAGTCATACAGTGTCTGAGTATGAGGCCCATTTCATGGAGATGCTTTGGTATGCTCCGCACCTAAACACCAAGAAGCTTAAGATCAACAAGTTCGTGTTCTGCCTTAATGTCAACATTCATGTGAAAGTGAGGAATTTAATTCCTCAGACATTGCACGATGTTGTCTAGAAGGCCCTCATAATTGAAGAGGAGCTCATCAGGAGGGGTCAGAGTAGGACTTCGGTGAGACCAACAGAACAAGCTACATCTAGTGCGCAACAGCGTCAGACACCATCTAGATATCCACCAAGGTATCGAGGCACTCTGAGAGGATCCACAGTCACTACGCCACGACTACTAGTGCCTCAGCAGAGTATTCCCTATAAAGGACCACAACATCAGTAGCAGTGTTAACCGCAGTAGAAACAGTTCAGGCATGTTCAGCAGAAATGACCAGGGTTTTAGGCCAGTGAGTCGTCAGCTTCTACTTCAAGGACCAGGAGTATTGGATCGAAGACTAGGTTTTGGAGATGTGGAGAGCCACATTACCAGTGTGACTGCCCAATTGAGAGGGCCAGATCATCCCAACACACTACCGTAGGATATTTGGGCAAGGCCCATCGGATTCATGCAGCGGTGAATAACCGCCAGGCCAAGCACCAGTCTACCTTTCTCGAGATGTCAGGTATTGTTAACACATGAATTTGTAGCCTACTTCATAGGAAGCAAGCATTAATTAAGGTTTACCCTCAGGAGCATTGTGGTGTAAATCATGTGGCGTTCTGCCCATGATTTACACAGGAAGAATGAAAATGTTTGAGGTCTGAACAACTCAAACACCCTCAAAATCCAGTCAAAGTGTGTGTTTTCGACCCCTTGGTCAAAATTTATCACATAAAGTTGTCAAGGGCCACAGGCCGTAGCCATGAGAGAAAAGTGAAACACTTAGAGTGGTCTAATATGAACTCAAATCAAGCAGTAGGCAAGTTTATCTTTCAACGATGGATATCCAATCAGCCAGTTCAGATCAGTGGCTCACGGGCATTTGGGAGTCCAAAATCGCACAAAGTATAGTGCTAGAGCACAAAGCCCCGAAGTGAGAATAAGTCATTGATCTTGAAGGGAACACATGGCATTTGATCCAAGTGTTTAGGGAAATAAGCTTTGGGAGGTTTGAAGTGGGAAGTGTGTAAAACTTTCGAAGGACCGAAGCTCGAAGTCTTGAAGACCCAAAGTGGATCTCAGCCATCGATTCGAAGAGGGAATATCTAATCCATCATACCTGGGTCATTGATCAGGGAGCCTCATCTCATATCACAATATTAATGGTCATACTCCATTGCCGGGTCGGAAGGTGCACACGTTTTAAAATTTAAAGAGAAGGCCACAATCAAAACCATGGTTTTGGGAAAGGGACGTGTGGCGATTCAAGGTGAATTGCGGGGAAAAAAGTGGTTTTATTTCAAACCACCCTTGGTCGTGCCTGCAATAACACAATTTTTTAGGGTTATGTCCCTAGGTCACATTAAATATAGAGCGATGGAGAGGATCTAGCACTCGCTAGGCTCCATTTCGCTATTTCAAAAATCGAGAGATTCGGGAGTGGCTCACATCGAAACACCCGATACCTGAAGTCGCGAAGCACCTTTAGGGTAAGTGCTTGGTCATAGTCAGAGTTCATATCAGTGAAGCATGGATCCATAAGGAGATTATCACCTACAACGTCCGTATTGGTTACAGGGGAAGATTTGTAGAGCCTCAAGGCATCAAGATTGACTTGAAGAAGTCATGAGCACTGCCTAGAAACATTCATGGGTGTCAGGCCTTGTCCTGATCCCAATGAATGAAGTTATTGAATATAGGGGCAACAATTAAGACCACGTCTCACCCCATAAATGGAAATAATTGTAGAGAGAATCCATGAAGGAAGATTGTCCACACGAAGCTTCCTCCTGGATGGATTTTCTTGTAAAATGCATAACTGCGCCTATCTCGCATATGACATGATAAGGCCTGCACATTCTAACAGATCGGGTGTCAACTGGAAACTTTGAATGCAGGCGCCTGATCATGCTCCTGGTAGTTGCAACAGTTTTTAGTATATATAGGCAGTTTCAATATTTTGTTAAGGTCAATGGTTGAGCTATGCTCCCGTATTGTAAAAATTTTGATGAAGAACTTTTGATGAACTCCATTGTTTCATTTCTAGCTCCTAAAGGTAGACACATGAGGTCCACTTCACTGCAACATCTAGCAACGTTTGAAGCTGACCTAGAGGAAATTATCAGAAAGGGAAAGACCGCTCAAAAAGTACCTCCATTGCGGTACCAAGTTTGTCTGATAATTTGCATAATCACTCTTTACGAACTCCAGTAACTGTTTCTGATTCTCCTATTATACAAACTACGGGAGTTTCAAGAAATTTAATTTTTGGGAGCTTTCCTATCGATTTCTCCCCTCCTATTCTCGGTTTGGAAGGAGAGGGATTTGACACCCCTTTCTCCCCCAAAGTTGTGAAGTGGAAGGAAAGATATTTGACCTTAGAAGACTTTCTTACTCCTACTCCCATTAGCGTTGTTGCAGTCGCAGAAGGGGAGACTTATGTTCCCAGAAGCCCCTTGTCTTCACCTCCCAGGAGCAATGTCTCAGTTTCACATAGCCCAACTGCACCCCCTCCAGGTTCTCCTCTAGTCCACATACAAATGGTAGGTGCTAACCCCCCAGAACTAGAATGTAGGTTATAATAGCTGCTAGGTATGCCCCTCTTGTTTTTCCTCAGCCTCTCAATTATCTCCCAGCAGATGGCTACCTTAAGCAGATTCCCAAGTTCACAGGTGAGGGAGACATAACCACAGAGGAACACCTTGAAGCCTTTTACAGTATTACAGATTGTCATGTCATCATGGATGCAGATGTATGGATGAGGATTTTTTTTCATATCCTTGAGGGTGAGGCTAGGAAGTGGTTTAGGGCCTTTCCTCCTAGATCTATCGATGGGATTGAGGCCCTAGATGAAGCCTTATTAAAGAATTGGGGGATAGAAATGATTTTCTTTACTATATTACAGAGTTTGGATCACTGAAGAAAAAGGAAGGGGAATATGTTTCTGACTTCTCAAAGATATTTAATAAAATGTATAGAAAAATTCCCACTGATGTTAAGCCTACAGAAACCTCTGCAAATATTACTTATTCTAGTTCTTTTGACCCTGATTTATGCCTCCTATTAAGAGAAAGGAGAGATACCTCCTTGGATCATATGCAAGATGCAGCCATTGGAGTAGAATCCAATATTATGGAAGTTGATTAGCTTAGGAGTAAAGCTGACGAGGACAAAAGAAGGGGAAGGTCTGAAAATTCAACCTCTTCCTCTTTTGCCCACCCTCAAGATGATGAGATTACCAAATTAGTAAAATCTCTTTATGTTGATATGGAGAAGGTAAAACTTGAATAAAGACAGACCTATAGAAGTACTCAAAACGCTGATAACAGAGGTACCTTCAAGAGACCTAATAATTCTCCTCAGATACTTCCAAGAGATCCTAGAAACAGAGGAAGAGATGATCAAAGGATCCAAACCCCTTTACAAAACAACCTTGTAGATGAAGAAGATGAAGAGGATGAAGAATATTATCTTGAGATCCATTGCTTAGGTGACACCCCTCCATCCCCTCACTTGACCAAGTCTTCATATGGGGAGTCCTTGATGGAAAATCAAATAAATGAATTAAGTAAGGGAGAGAAGGCAAAAGACAATCCTAATAAATATAATCTGAGATCTAAAAAGAAGGGGGAAAAGACTAATGCTTCATATCAACCCTCAAAAATAGATAATTTTGCCAACGCTATGACAGTTGGCAGCAAGAAAAAAGACGCTCAAAACCCCCCATTTTTTATTGAATATCCTACCCCAAAAGTCAAGGAGATTCTGAAATCTCCATCTTCCTTTAGTTTTGAAAATGAGGTCCAAAAAATCAAGATCCATGTACCATTTTTAGAAATGATAAAAATTAAAGAATTTAGAACATATCTTTCCAATGAGTTGTTGCTCGAATCCTCCTCAAATACCATTGATTCATTAGATCTCCAAGATGAAAATCTAGCAGTCATCTTAGGTCCTTTGATAGAAGATACAGATGATTCATCCCCTCCCTTCTATACTTCACTAAACATACAAGAAAAGGTGTTGCATAAGTGTTTGTTAGACTCGGGGGCATCTCACAATATCATGCCCAAAGCAGTCATGGATGAACTTAGATTAGAGATCACAAAGGCCTACCATGACTTATATTCCTTTGACTCTAGGAAAGTGAAGTGTCTTGGGGTCATCAAATATCTAGTTGTGACCTTATTTCAGTTTCCCATGAAAATTGTGGTCATGTACATTGTAGTGGTTGATGTTCACCCCAAGTTTGGCATGTTATTGTCAACATCTTGGATAAAAAGAGTTGGGGGAACTTTAAAGATGGACCACACATATGCCATTGTTCCTGTATTTGGGGGTGAGCATAGAATACTTTAGAGGGAAGCTCAATTGGCCTACATCATTAGTGATGAAGCATACCCCAAAAACCATCCTATTTTTTCCCTTGACATTGATTTTGGATCCATCATATTGCAGCTCAATGATCCTACTAAAATCCCTCTTAAAATCAAAAAGTATTCCATCACTTCTTATGAAACCCCTCCTCCAACTACCCCTGTTTGGAAGATGTTCTTTGATGGAGCCTCTTCTAAGGAAGGCGCTAGTGGTGGAGTAATCTTCGTTTCACCTTATCAAGAGACTATAACTCTGTAATACAAGTTGGAATTTGAAGCCACCAACAATGTGGCAGAGTATGAAGCTCTTGTTTTGGGTTTAAGGGCTATAAAACACATGGGAATTGAAGAGCTATTAGTATTTGGGGATGCAGAGATAATTATTCATCAGATCAAAAATATTTATCAAGCTAAGCACCTTAGGCTTAGAACTTACAGAAATGCAGTGTGGGACCTAATTGACAGTTTCTTCTTAGCCTTCAACATTTCATTTATTCCAATAAAGGAGAATACCATGGTTGATTCTTTGGTTGTTTCAACAAGCCATTTCAGAGTCCCACTGCCACCTAAACTCAAATACGATGTGGAGGTGAAATATAGACCCTCTATACCTGAAAATGTCAAGCATTGGAAGGTGTTTGAGGATGATCTTGAGATAAAAAAAAATATTGAGTCTGTTGATGAATTTTGTGCATTACATATTGACCAAGATCATGCTGAAAGCAATCCTCGTACTGATGTTTTTCTAAACAAAATTTCCAATCATCATGTTGTTCAGTTTCCTAGAAATCATATTCTAAAGGGACTAGTTCCTTTAGAAAGGTTGTTCGATGGGAATGATGTGGCATTAAAGGTTAAAGGCTCAGTTGATGATGTTGATATAACTAAGTACAATATTGGTACAGAGAAATATCCCAAATTTGTCAAGTTGTCAAGCAGTTTTCCAAGAGAGAAAGGGGCCAAATATGTTGAGTTGTTAAAAGAGTTTGTTGATGTGTTTGCCTGGACATATGAAGATCTCAGGACATATGACACAAGTATCATTGAGCACAAGATCCCATTGAAGGAAGATTCCAAGCCATTTAGGAAGAAGTTGAGACAAATAAATCTTATATTGATTTCCATTATGGAGAAAGAAGTAAAAAATATTTTGGATGCCCAGATTATCATTCCTTTGAGTTATTCTGAATGGGTGGCCAACTTGGTCCTAGTGAGAAAGAAAAATGGAGAAATCAGACTTTGTGTGATTTCTTAAATCCGAATAGAAGCTCTAAGAAAGAAAATTACCCCTTGCCCAAGATGGAACACATATTACAGAGGGTGACAGGGGCATCCAGAATGTATATGATTGATGGATTTTCTGGACACAATCAAGTCTTTGTCTTGCCTAAAGATAGAGAGAAGACATCCTTCACCACTCCTTGGGGTACATTCATGTATGTTAATATTCCCTTTGGATTTATGAATGCGGGAGAAACCTTTCAGCGAGCCATGGACATAGATTTTATTGGAGAAAAGGACAAGGTTTAGCTAGGTTACTGGTTGAATCTAATTGTACAGGCTTGGGGGTCAATTTCATCAACATTTGTTCAGAGAATCATCAAGTTGAGTTATTTGATGAAGATCCTCAAGTCACACCCCCATTGGCAGGATGCATTTGGTATAAAGACATTATATTTTTCCTACATAAGTTGTAGCCTCATGATGGCATGGAGAAGAGAAAGGTAAGAACTTTGAATCTCAAATCAATTAAATATTGTCTGATTGATCAAGTCTTATATTGGAGAGACCCTTTAGGAGTGTTGTTGATATTCCTAGACCCACAGAAATCCCAAAAGATTATATATGATTTTCATGATAGTTTATGTGGGGGACATCACTTTTGGAGAACCACAGCCTATAAAATTCTCAGGGCTGGGTATTTTTGGGCTAGTCTCTTTACTGATGTTTATGCAAAGATCAGGGCTTGTGTTATGTGTCGAAAATTCTCTGGAAAGCAGCAACTCAAGTCTCTGCCACTAAAACTCGTGGTAGCTTCAGGGACCTTTTAGCAGTGGGGCCTAGATTTTATTGGGGAAATTCATCCTGCTTCAAGTGGTTAGCATAGGGGGATCTTGACTGCCACAGACTACTTTACCAAGTGGATAGAGGCCATCCCCACAAGAAATTATTCCCGCAAAGTAATCATTATTTTTCTTTAGGATATTATGGAAAGAAATATTTGGTTGTCCAAATAGAATTTTCATGGATAATGTTGCATATTTCAAGGCTAAACCAATGATTAAATTTTGTGAATAGTTTGGAATCACGTTGATTCACTCTACTCCTTACTACCCCCAAGGGAATGGACTGGAAGAATCCTCTAACAAGATCCTTATTAATATCATCAAAATACTGTTAGAGGACAATAAGAAAGCATGGGATTCAAATCTTAAATTTTCTCTATGGTTTGACCGAGTGACAACAAAGAGATCTCTTGGTGTCTCTCCTTTCTAGCTTGTGTATGGAGATGAGGCCATATTTCCTTCTCAGCTCACCTTCCCTGTGGAAAAATTCTTCCAAGACTAACAGGGAGAACCAGATGATATGATTAGAAGAATACAGTAGTTGGTCGAAGTGCAGTAGACTAGGGAGTAGCTACTGGACAAATCACATGACCATCAACAGAAGATCAAGAAGGCCTTTGACAAGAAGGTAAAAAAAAAAGATTTCCAGCCGGGAAATATAGTACTCAAGTGGGATGCACCTAAACAAGATAAAGGCAAGCGGAGATTCTGAAATCTCCATCTTCCTTCAGTTTTGAAAATGAGGTCCAAAGATTCAAGATCCCTGTACCATTTTTAGAACTGATAAAAATTAAATAATTTAGAACATATCTTTCCAATCAGTTGTTGCTCGAATCCTCCTCAAATACCACCAATTCATTAAATATCCAAGATGAAAATCCAGCAGTCATCTTAGGTCCTTTGATAGAAGATAGAGATGATTCATATCCTCCCTTCTAAATGTCACTGAACATACATGATAAGGTGTTTCATAATTGTCTGTTAGACTCAGGGGAATCTCACAATCTCATGCCCAAAGCAGTCATGGATGAACTTGGATTAGAGATCACAATGGCCTACCATGACTTATATTAGTTTGACTCTAGGAAAGTGAAGTGTCTTGGGGTCATCAAATATCTAGTTGTGACCTTATTTCAGTTGCCCATGAAAAGTGTGGTCATGTACATTGTAGTGGTTGATGTTCACCCCAAGTTTGGCATGTTATTGTCAAGATCTTGGATAAAAATACTTGGGGGAACTTTACAGATGGACATCACATATGCCATTGTTCCTGTATTTGGAGGTGAGCATAGAATACTTTACATGGAAGCTCAATTGGCCTACATCATTAGTGATGAAGCAGACCCCAGCAACCATCCTATTTTTTCCCTTGACACTGATTTGGGATCCAGCATATTGCAGCTAAATGATGCTCCTGAAAGCCCTCTTAAAATTAAAAAACAATCCATCACTTCTTTTGAAACCCCTCCTCTAACTACCCCTTGTTTGGAATATGTTCTTTGATGGAGCCTCTTCTAAGGAAGGCACTGGTGTTGGAGTAATCTTCGTTTCACCTTATCAAGAGACTATACCTCTGTCATACAACTTGGAATTTGAAGCCACCAACAATGTGGCAGAGTATGAAGCTCTTGTTTTGGGGTTTAAGGGCTGCGAAAGACATGGGAATTGAAGAGCTATTAGTATTTGGGGATGCAAAGCTAATTATTCATCAGATCAAAAATATTTATCAAGCTAAGCAACTTAGGCTTAGAACTTACAGAAATAAGGTGTGGGACCTAATTGACAGTTTCTTCTTAGCCTTCAACATTTCATTTATTCCAATAAAGGAGAATACCATGGTTGATTCTTTGGTTGTTTCAGCAAGCCATTTCAGAGTCCCATTGCCACCTAAACTCAAATATGATGTGGAGGTGAAATATAAACCCTCTATACCTGACAATGTCAAGAATTGGAAGGTGTTTGAGGATGATCTTGAGATCAAAAAAATTATTGAGTCTCTTGATGAATTCTCTGCATTACATATTGACCAAGATCATGATTCTAAAAGAAATCCTTGTACTAATGTTTTTCTAAACAAAATTTACAATTATCATGTTGTTCAGTTTCCTAGCAATCATATTCTAAAGGGACTAGTTCCTTTAGAAAGGTTGTTAGATGGGAATGATGTGGCATTAAAGGTTAAAGGCTTAGCTGATGATGCTGATATAATTAAGTACAATATTGGTACAAAGAAAGATCTCAAATTTTTCAAGTTGTCAAGCAGTTTTCCAAGAGATAAAAGGGCCAAATATGTTGAGTTGTTAAAAGAGTTTGTTGATGTGTTTGCCTGGACATATGAAGATCTCAGGACATATGACACAAGTATCATTTAGCACAAGATCCCATTGAAGGAAGAGTCCAAGCCATTTAGGCAGAAGTTGAGACAAATAAATCTTATACTATTGCCCATTATGGAGAAAGAAGTAAAAAATATTTTAGATGCCCAGATTATCATTCCTTTGAGTTATTCTGAATGGGTGGCCAACTTGGTCCTAGTGAGAAAGAAAAATGGAGAAATCAGACATTGTGTGGATTTCTAAAATCTGAACAGAAGCTCTAAGAAAGAAAATTACCCCTTGCCCAAGATGGAACACATATTACAGAGGGTGACAGGGGCATCTAGAATGTCTATAATTGATGGCTTTTTTGGCTACAATCAAGTCTTTTTCTTGCCTAAAGACAGAGATAAGACAACCTTCACCACTCCTTGAGGTACATTCATGTATGCTAATATTCTCTTTGGATTGATGAATGTAGTAGAAACCTTTTAGCAAGCCATGGACAGAGCTTTTATTGGAGAAAAGGACAAGTTTGTGGTAATTTATTTGGATGACATAACAATGTTCTCAAAATCTGAGGAAGAACATCATGACCATTTTAAAAGGGTCTTTTTGAAATGCAAAAAGTTTGGTCTATCGTTAAATCCAAAGAAGTCATTATTTGACATGAAAGAAGGGAAACTATTGGGGCACATTGTGTTAGTTGAGGGGGTAAGGATTGATCCAAGCAAGGTAGAAGATATCCAAACTTTGTCACCCCTAGATCCAAGAAAGAAGTTCAGTCCTTCTTGGGAAAAAATATTTTTTTGAGAAGGTGTGTTT
This sequence comes from Picea sitchensis, assembly GCA_010110895.2. Lineage (NCBI taxonomy): Eukaryota > Viridiplantae > Streptophyta > Pinopsida > Pinales > Pinaceae > Picea > Picea sitchensis. Next base: position 23,446 of record SNQJ01S0002628.1, read on the forward strand.
TGAATTTTGTTGAGTTGGTAAAGTTTATCACAACCATGTTGAGGAAGGGAAATGAGATCAAGTGGACTTCTGAAGCTTGTAATTATTCCAATCAGATAAAGAAGGCCTTGACTGAAGCACCTGTGCTTATCAGTCCTGACTACTCCAAGGAGTTTATGATTTTCTCTTTTGCTTCATCCGACACAATAACAGTTGTTTTATTGCAAAAGAACGTTGAAGGATTAGACAAGCCCATTTCCTTTTTCAGTAGGGCACTGAGAGATGCTAAAATAAAATATGACATCATGGAAAAGAAGGCCTATGTGTTGGTTAAATCTCTCCAATCTTTCACATTTTATGTTCTACATTCAAAAGTCATTGCATATGTCCCTTTAACTTCTGTGAAGGAGATCCTCAATCAGCCTAACATAGACAGAAGAAGGAGCAAGTGGATTTCCAAGATCCTTGAATTTGATCTTGAAATAAAGCCTACCAAATTCGTTAAAGGTCAAGGTTTAGCTAGGTTATTGGCTGAATCTAATTGTAAAGCCTTTGGGGTCAATTTCATCAACATTTGTTCAGAGAATCAGCAAGCTGAGTTATCTGATGAAGATCCTCAAGTCACAGCCTCATTAGCAGGATGCATTTGGTATAAAGACATTATATTTTTCCTACAGAAGTTGCAACCTCCTAATGGCATGGAAAAGAGAAAGGTAAGAAAATTGAAGCTCAAATCAATTAAATATCGTCTGATTGATCAAGTCTTATATTGGAAAGACCCTTTAGGAGTGTTTTTGAGATGCCTAGCCCCACAGGAAGCCCAAAATATTATATATGATTTTCATGATAGTTTATGTGGGGGGCATCACTTCTGGAGAACCACGGCCTATAAAATTCTCAAGGATGGGTATTTTTGGCCTAGTCTCTTTACTGATGTCTATGGAAATATCAAGGCTTGTGGTATGTGTCAGAAATTCTCTCGAAATTAGCAACTCAAGTCTCTGCCACTAAAACTCATGGTAGCTTCAAGGCCCTTTCAGCAGTGGGGCCTAGATTTTATTAGGGAAATTCATCCTACTTCAAGTGCTCAGCATAGGTGAATCTTGACTTCCATAGACTACTTTACCACGTGGATAGAGGCCATCACCACAAGAAATTCTTCCCACAAAGTAATCATCATTTTTTATTAGGATATTATGGAAAGATTTGGTTGTCCAAACAGAATTGTCATGGATAATGCTGTAGATTTCAAGGCTAAACCAATGGTTAAGTTTTTTGAACAGTTTGGAATCACGTTGATTCACTCTACTCCTTACTACCCCCAAGGGAATGGACTGGAAGAATCCTCTAACAAGAGCCTTATTAATACCATCAAAAGACTGTTAGAGGACTATAAGAAAGCATGGGATTCAAAGCTTAAATTTTCTCTATGGGTTGACTGAGTGACAACAAAGATATCTCTTGGTGTCTCTCCTTTCTGGCTTGTGTATGGAGATGAGGCCATATTTCCTTCTCAGATCACCTTCCCTGTGGAAAAATTATTCCAAGACTACCAGGGAGAACCAAATGATATGATTAGAATAATATAGAAGCTGGTAGAAGTGCAGTAGACTAGGGAGCAGCTACTGGAAAAATCACATGACCATCAACAGAAGATCAAGCAGGCCTTTGACAAGAAGGTAAAAAAAAAGGATTTCCAGTCAGGAAATCTATTACTCAAGTGGGATGCACCTAAACAATATAAAGGCAAGCACAGTAAATTTGAGACCTTATGGATCGGCCCCTTCAAAATTTATGAGGTTTCTTCAAATAACACTTACAAGTTGCAGGATTTGGAGGATGTTAAAGTTTTTGGTAGCCCTGTAAATGGGCATTTTCTGAAGAAATTTTTCACTTAATCCATGAGTGGCTTCCCACGTCATTGTAAATATCATTTTTCTTTTTTTTTTGGTTTTTATAAAGTGACTCCACAAACCAACACTAAGGCACTGAAACTACAAAAGGATTTCTTAGAGCCTCATAGGGAGGTCTCTATCCCCCATGGAACCTATATGTTAACACATGAATTTGCAGCCTACTTCATAGGAATCAAGCATTAATTAAGGTTTTCCCTCATGAGCATTGTGGTGTAAATCATGTGGTGTTATACCCATGATTTCCACAGGAAGAATGAAAATGTTTGAGGTCTGAACAGCTCAAACACCCTCAAAATCTAGTCAAAGGGTGTGTTTTTGACCCCTTAGTAAAACATTATCACATAAATTTGTCAAGGGTCATAGGCCGCAGCCATGAGTGCAAAGATAAACACTTAGAGTCGTCTAATATGAACTCAAATCAAGAGGTAGGAAAGTTTATATTTCAATGGTGGAGATCCAATCAGTCAGTTCGGATCAGCGGCTCACGGTCATTTGGGAGTCCAAAATCACGTAAAGTATAGAACCAGAGAACAAAGCCCCGAAGTGAGAATAATTTGTTGATATTGAAGGGAACACATGTCGTCCGGTCCAAGTGTTTAGGGAAATAAGCTTCGAAAGGTTTGAAATGGGAAGTGTGTAAAACTTTAGAAGGGTCAAAGCTCGAAGTCTCGAAGACCCGAAGTGGATCTCGGTCGTCGATTCAGAGAGGTAAGATCTGATCCATCAATCTAAAGCGCCAAAGCTAGGTCGTTGATCAAGGAACCTCATCTCCGATCACAAGATCAATGGTCACACTCCATTGTGGGGTTAGAAGGCGCCCACGTCTTAAAATTTAAAGGGCGGGTCGCAATCGGAACCATGGTTTTTCGAAAGGGATCTGTGGTGATTCATGGTGAATTGTGGGGACAAAAGCGATTTGATTTCAAACCACCCTTGGTCTCTCCCTCAATCGCACAATTGTGTAGGGTCATGGCCCTAGGTCACATTAAAGATGGAGCGATGAAGAGGAGCTAGCGCTCGCTGGGCTCCAGTTCGCAAGTTCATAAATCGGGAGAGTCGAGAGTGGCTCACATCGAAGCACCTAAGACATGAAGTTGCGAAGCACCTTTAGGGTAAGCACTTGGTCATAGTTAAACATCATATCAGTGAAGGACAGATCCATAAGGAGCTTAGCACCTACAACACCTGCATTGGTTACAAGGGAATATTTGCAGAGCTTCGAGGCATCAGGATTGACTTGAAGAAGTCATGGGCACTACCTAGAAACATTCATGGGTGTCAAGCCTCATCCTGATCCCAAGGAAGGAATTTATTGAAGATAGGGGCATAAACTGAGAACTCGTCTCACCCCATAAATGGAAAGTGTTGCAGAGAGAAGCCATGAAGGCAGACTGTCCACCCGAAATTTCCTCCTGGATGGATTTTCTTGTAAAACACATAACTGCACTTGTCTCGTATCTAACATGAGAAGGCCTTCATAGTCTAAAAGAGTGGGCATCGACTAGAAAATTTGAATGGAGGGGCTTGATCACACTCCTGGTAGTTGCAACAGTTTTTAGTTTATATAGGTAGTTTCGATATCTTGTTAAGGTCGATGGTTGAGCTATGCTCCCGTATTGTAAAACTTTTGATGCAGAACTTTGGTTCTATGGTTATGTATTTTGAACTGAGACTTCTTGTTTAATGAAAGTCAGCTTATAATTCATCCTATTTTCCTCTGATACTGAAGTGTCTGTGATTGAAGGATTCACATGGATTTTTTTGACTATATTGTAATGTATGTTTGATTGTGATGTTGTTATTTACGTTCTTCATTTTCCTGAAGTTTTGAATCCAAGAGGATCATAAATTTTTTCCTCCTTAGGTTGCTAGAAGACTTGATGTCTATGGAATACCTCTACACTCTCCTCACCAAATTCTTCCCTCTATTCACCCTTACTCCAACTTACTGAATGAAGTTAATTAAGATCTCACTTGCATGTGCATACCAGTCCCGTTTTCTAAGTTAAAACAATATCATCTTGAGTCTGCACCCATTTGACCTCTTTAAAACCAAACTGTGACATAAAACTTTGATTGGTATTGGGCTTACCTCCAACACAATCTGGAGGTGAATTCTAGTGCTAACAGGTACCATCACTGACCATACCCTTAGTATTTTGATAGATCCATGTTCTACAAAGAAATTTATTTCCAGTGCAGTGCTAAAAAGAATAAAGGTAAAGGTAGACGAATAGGATGATTTTATATTTGTAGAAATGTCTTCGGGATCCAAACAGAAGGTTGGAGTAAAGGTTACGGATTGTAGTCTTAACCTGGGATATTTTGTCACAAATGACAACTTGTATGTCACGATCTTAGCATCTTATGGCATTGTGGTCGGTATGGACTGGTTAGAATCACATGAGGCGATACTCAACTGTAAGACAAAACGATTGAGTTTGGTCAATGATGAGGGACAGAGATGGGTGATTGTAGGAAGGAACCAGGGAGTTTCCCTAAGGTTCATCTCTTCACTACATCTTCGAAAGAGCATGCACAAGGGATGCAAGCTATATGCGATCTTGGAGTTGAACGAAAAGGGCATAGCGGAAGGACTAGAAAACCTTTTGGTAGTACAAGAATTTGCAGATGTATTCCCAGAGGAGTTACCAGGGTTTCCACCTGAGAGGGAATTGGAATTTACCATCAACTTAAAACCTGGGATTGAACCGATAGAAAGAGTGCCTTATAGGATGTTGACCCCTGATTTACAGTAGTTGAAAATGCAACTAAAGGAGTTGTTGGATCTAGGACTTATACGTCTGAGTGTGTCACCGTGGGGCACACCTGTTATTTTCATACAGAAGAAGAATGTGTCGTGCAGACTTTACATTGACTACCATCAATTGAACAAGGAAACGATCAAGAACTAGTATCCATTTCCAAGCATAGAAAATATGTTTGATCAAATGAAGCGTGCAACGATGTTTTCGAAGATTGACTTGAGATAGGGGTATCACCAGTTATGGATAGAGAAATATATTCCTAAGACCGCATTCAAGATGAGGTTTGGACATTACGAGTTTATTGTTTTACTATTTGGATTGACAAACTCCCCAGGGGTATTCATGATCTTGATGAACGGGGTGTTCCGTGAATACTTGGACAAGTTTGTTCAAGTATTCATTGACGATATTTTGATATATTCTCGGACGATGGAAGATCATGATGAACATTGTCACTTGGTACTATAGTGTCTACGAGAGAACAAATTGTTTGGGAAACTGTTGAAATGATCATTTTATCAATCGAACATTCATTATTTAGGGCATGTTATCTTCGGAGAAGGTATCATTGTGGATCCAGTGAAGGTAGAGGCTATTATGGAATGGCCTACACTGACGAATGTCCCAGAAGTGCATAACTTCATGGGTTTAGCAGGATATTATTGATGGTTCATCGAGGTATTCTGAAAGATAGCAAATTCAATTACATAATTGCAGAAGAATAATAAGAAGTTTGTGTGGAACAATAAATGTGTGGAAGCATTTTGAAGGCTCAAGGAGATATTGACAACAACACCAATACTAAATATCTTTGACATGGACAAGGAATTCTCAGTATGCACTGACACATCCATGGTAGGCTTAGGAGGAGTCTTGATGCAAGACGGTCGAGTGATCACTTACATCTCAAGAAATTTAAGAAGGCATGAGGAGAACTGTGCGATGCACAAATTGGAGTTATTAGCCATTGTTTATTCCCAAATAGTGTGGAGACACTACCTGATTAGACAACAATTCAAACTAAAAATGGACCATTGTGGCTTACAACACATTTTTACGCAAAGCAACTTGAAATCACGGTAAGGGCATTGGTCAGAACTATTTAGCGAGTACGATTTTGAGATTACCTACATAAAAGGAATACTGAACAGATTGGTTGATGTGTTGAGTTGGAGACCATGCATATTTTTTATGATACCTCTTCAGAAAAATATACATGAAAATATTCTAACTTTGCAGTGCGACAATGACTAGTATAAAGAGGTTAAGGAATTTATCGGACAAAACACCATGTTGGTACAAAAATTTGAGGTATTTACTGTGGAAAATGATGGATTAATGAGATATAATCATTGGATTTACATACCTCCCAACGACGAGTTGATAATTTTTATCTTAAACGAAGCTCATAGAGTAGTGTACATGGCTCATCGAGGACTCACGAAGATGAGGGAAGACCTTAAACCCTTATTCTTTTGGAAAGGAATGAAGGCGAAAATAGTCAACTAGGTGGGAATATTTCTAGCATGTCAACAAGTGAAGGCTGAACATAGAAATCCACCAGGATTACTATAGCCACACATTATTCTGGAATCGAAATGGGAGGTCATTTTGATGGATTTCATTGTTGGATTGTCGCTAACATCAAGGAGGCATGACTCAATTTTTGTGGTAGTTGACACTCTGACGAAGAGTGCTCATTGTATCCCTATGCGTACGATGTATCAGGCACTAGACATAGTAAGAATTTTTCATCAGCGATATTGTGAAGTTGCATGGTGTGCCTAAGAGGATCATATTCGATCGAGGATTGGTGTTTACAGGATGATTTTCGACTATTTTCAGGCCTTGGGAACCCATATTAACTTTAGTACCACTTATCACTCGGAGACAAACGAGCAAACAGAAAGAACGAACAAAATATTGGAGGACATGTTGTGTATGTACGTGATGGACCATTAGAAGCATTGGGAAGAGTTCATGCCACTGGTATAATTTGCATACAACAACAGTTATCAAAGAATCATTAAGATGGTGCCATTCGAGTTTATTTGCAGGCAACCGTGTCGGATGCCTTTGAGTTGGGATTGGATTGAGGATATGGTCCTGGTAGGACCAGAAGCGATCCAAGAAATGGAATATAAAATGCAAATGATAAGACAAAGGATCAAGGAAGCGGAGGATCGGCATAAGAGTTATGTCGATGTGCTTCACACTGACCATAGTTCTGAAGTTGGTGATCGATTCTTCTTGTGGGTGAAACCGCACAAGAGTTCGATCAAGTTTGGAAAGGGTGATCAAATCTCTCCTGGGTTCATGGGACCCTTCAAGGTTGTGGAAAGGAAGGGTCCCATGGCCTATCTACTAGCCTTTCCTAATTCTTTGAGGTGAATGCATGATGTTTTTCATGTATCTGTATTGAGACATTATGTTAGTGATCCTACACATGTGATTGACGTGAGTTCTTTGCAGGTATCGGATGAGGGTGCACTCACATCGGATCCAATATGTATCATGGACCATCACATTTTACATCTATGGCGTCAAACAATCGATCAAGTCAAGATCCAGTGGGACAATTATAGTTTGCACTTGACTACCTAGGATGATGCATATGATATGCATCAGCAGTTTCCATTTTTGTTTGATAGATAGAAATTTATATATTGTCAGATACTGTATTTCCTGATGCAGGAGCATCATCAGCAAGCACACATGGAGGGACAACTCAGCACCTTAGCATTCCCTTGAATCATTTCAGAATCTTAACCACTAGCGTTTCCTGCAAACCTTTTTGAAATGATCGAAAATTGAAGAATATCAAATGCTTGGGAGCCGAGTGGTCACGAGTGATCAGGGAGTTTCACTCCTAGTCTTAAATGTAACAGAAATTAAGTAGTATTTTATTTTTTTCTCGAGTAGATGAGTGGTCGATGGGGAACCCCAGGAACCCTTGGAGATAAATAGAGGTTTTGTACGCCCGAATGAGGTTGTTGCAAGTTAGTAGGAGAATGTTGTGATTTAGTTGTTGCTAAGTTTTTTTGTTGTTGTTTTTATCATAGTTGTAGCCATTTACTTTTGGATGAATATAACAGAGGAAAATTGACCCAAATGCATGGCATTGCTACTATTTACAGTTCCGCTTTATTTTTGGTTTCATGAATGAATGAGTTATATTGTTGAATACATGAAACTGTGAAGTGTTTAGATAAGCTTCAATTGTTTTCTTCGTTGAGATCATGCAAGGTGTGCATATAGTCTGCAAGGAGTGCATTGACAACCTCTATTTTGGCTCATAAGCTCAGAAGAGATAAACGTGAAACTTCCCTTTGCAAGGAGTGAAAAGAGACTACTGCAAAGTGTGCACAGTCACCGCAAGAACCTAAGTCTTGCATGAGAACCTGTTGCAAGGAGTACATAGATTCAAAAATCGACTAAGTGTCGAGAATGAGACTGTGAAGTGCAAGGAGTGCATAAAGAGATTTCTTTTGAAGAAATCACTAAGTTGGATTTCATCAGAGTTTCCAAGTTCACAAGGAGTGCGTCGGGATCAATCTCAAGAGAGATAGTGATCAAGAATCAATGGAGAGGAGAAAGTATTTTGAAAGTTGCAAAGTGATGGATGAGATCTGTTCAGAGGAGCGATATCGTCCCAGGCCGTCGGATATGGGAAAAGTTACACAGTTGTTAATCGCATTTTCTTTTAGGGCTTCATGGATCCAAGGATCTGAGGCATCAAGGAGAAAAAACTCTTGAAGCCCGAAGTTCGAAGTAAATCTAGAACATCAAATCTAGAAGGACGCGTGGCAACAGATCGTGAGCTTCAGATAAAACTTGTGGGTTTCAGTTGAGATTTGAGATTCCCGAAACCCAAAGTTCAAAGTGAATCTGGACCGTCATATCTAGAGGGATGTATGGCAAAAATCCATGCACTTCGAAAGAAAGATAAATTTGAGATTTGATATTTCCGAATCCCGAAGACCCGAAAGAATCGTAGTCGTCGATCTGCGGGAGACACATGTCAGTCGATCGCGAGTTTTGGATAAAATCAATTGGGGAAAGGTAAAGTTTAAGATTTGATATTTTCAAAGTCATAAATCTTGAAAAGGTTAGAGACGTCGATTTGAGGAGGACAGGTGGCAGGGGATCTTTCATTGTGGAGAAGGTGAGGTTTGAGAGTTGAAAACTCTGAAAACTGAATCACAAAGTAAATCATGAGTGTTGATTCAAAAAGAGAAGATTTGAACCATTGATCAATAGGTCCCATCTGATATCGCAAGATCAATAGTAACGCTGCATTGCAGGGACAGAAATTGTTAGGAATTTAAAAATCTCAGAGCGGGCCTCAATTGAGACCACGCTATTGGAAAAGGGAGGCGTGGAAGTTGAAGGTGAATTGTGGGGAGAAAAGTGATGTGGCCTTAAACCGCTCTAGGTCGCGCCTGTAATCACATGTTTACACAAGGACATAGCCTGAGGTCACATACGGGAAAGGGATAATGAAAGAGGAGATAGCTATTGGAACAAGCAGTTCATCAACACGAAAGGAGAGGTTGTGGGTGCCATAGAACCTAGATCAGGAGACTGGAAGGACCTGTGATAAATCACTAGTGAGACCATTAAGGTTTCAGAGAGCCAATTCGGCTATGAGAATCGAATATCCTTGACTGGGAGGTTGAGAAGCCCGAGGAGAGAAGTGGAGTCTGCATCAAGTGGTATCAGAGTCTAATTTCATCTATAGATTTCAGGCGAAGGAGACAAAGGAGATAGTCTTATACCATCAAGTGGTATCAGAGCCTAATTTCATCTATAGATTTCAGGCGAAGGAGACAAAGGACATAGTCTCATACCATCAAGTGGTATGAGAACCTGAAATTTCTTTCAGGAAGAGAAAAAGAGCTTGAAGGTGCACTATGTGTGTGAGAGACAGTCAGTGCAATGCCACCAAGGAGATGTGTGGAGCCACCTTTAGACAATCGCGCTATCAAAAGAGAAATGAGAGTGCTTCATGCAATATTAGAGGCAATGGAGGTAGCGCAGAGGAGGGAACCTGATGCTGGGGACATCAGTGATGCAGAGAGTGAAGAAGTGGAAGTTGAAGAAGTTGTAGGGGAAAATGTTGTTGAGGAACACTTGTTGAGAGAGATTGTTAAATTGGGAGCTAGAGCCAAAGTAGACATCCCAATGTATGAAGGAAATTTGGATGTTGAAGAACTATTGGATTGGATAAGATCCATGGAAAAATATTTCGACTATGAAGATGTTGATGAGGAGAAAAAGGTGAGACACATTGTCACTAGACTGAAAGGACATGCAGCATTTTTGTGGGATGAACTGTAGGCTTAGATGAGGAGCAAAAGAAAACAGAATATAAAGAATTGGGACATAATGATAGCCAAGTTGAAGGCTAAATTCATGCCCAAATATTATCATATAAATTTATTCAAGAAGTTACAGAACTTGAGACAGAAGGGTATGACAACAAAAGAGAACACGGAGGAGTTCTACAAGTTGAATATCAAGACTAGACAGTGGGAGAAAGACAAGGAAAAAGTTGTTAGGTATATAAATGGACTAGGTTATGAAATCCAGGATGAGATCAACATGATGTCAGTGAGGATGGTAGAGGATGCTTATCATATTTCTCTGAAGGCAGAGGATAAGTTGGCTAGGAAACAAAGTCAACGAAATAGAGGCAGAAGCCCAAGAAAAGGCAAGGGAGTTGCCCAAGATATGGCACAGAAATCCAAATATGGGATTGAGAAACCACATAGTCACTCAGAGAGAGGAGGAAGTTCCTGAGGAATACAAGGTGGTGGAAGTTATTCTAGAGGAAGAGGAAGAACTAGGGGAGGATAAATAAGGTGTTATGCCTATGGAAAGACAGGACACATGTATTGGGAATTCCCCAAGAAGAAGAAAGAAGAGGAGGTGAAACTTGTATTTCTAAAGCACAAAAAATGAATGTTGAAACAGAAGGTGAAGAGGATGGAAGGTCCCTGATGTTGAGGAAGGTTCTCTTAAAACCATAATCGGAAATTGAAAATCCAGTGCAAAGGAACAGTCTATTTAGGAAATCTTTCAAGATGAAAGACAGAGTATGCAAGGTGATAATTGACAGTGGGAGCACTGAAAATCTAGTATCCATGAATATGATGGAGAAATTGGAGCTAGAGACAACTGCACACCCAAATCCATACAAAGTCTCATGGTTGCAAAAAGGACACCAGGAAATGGTCACTAAACAATGCCTCGTTGAATTTAATATAGGAGGGTATAGAAATGAAATTTTGTGCGATGTGATTCCCATGGATGTATGTCATGTTTTGTTGGGAAGACCATGACAGTTTGATAGAAATGTCATTCATGATGGGAGAAAAAATACATACACCTTGGAGAAGAATGGTAGGGCACACATGTTGTTTCCAATAGAGGAGAAGAAGGTAAAAGAATAATCCATCACAAGAATACTTCTCATGAGTGGGAAGAAACTCCTAAGAGAAGTCAAGAAGGAACATGAGATGTAGTTTTTTGTGGTGAGGAAAATTAGAGTTGTCCTTACAAGTACTTCGATGGATGATTTGCCTAAATAAGTTCAAGAACTGTTGGAGAATTTTGTTGACATAGTAGTGGATGAGTTTCCTAACTCATTTCCACCCATCAGAAGTATCAGCCATCATATTGATTTGATACCAGGAGCAAGTCTGCCAAACAAAGAAGCATACAGATTGACACCTCAAGAGAATGAGGAGGTAAAGAACCAATTCCAGGATTTGTTAGACAAGGGTTTGGTCAGAGAGAGCTTGAGTCCATATGTAGTACCAATTGTGTTGAGTCTAAATAAGGATGGAGGATGGAGAATGTGTACAGACTCAAGAGCCATAAACAAGATCACCATCAGGTATAGATTTCCTTTGACAAGAATGGATGACTTAATGGATTGTTTAAGTGGAGAAAATTTATTTTCTAAGATATATTTGAAAAGTGGATATCATGAGATAAGAATGAGAGAAGGTGATGAATGGAAAACAACCTTTAAGACAAATGAAGGGTTGTAGGAGTGGATTGTTATGCCATTTGGCTTAACAAATGCCCCAAGTACTTTTATGAGATTGATTAATGAAATACTTAAAGATTTCATTGGCAAGTTTGTGGTTGTATATCTAGATGATATACTAGTCTTTAGCAGGACTAAAGAGGAGAATTTGAAACATCTGACATTAGTGATGAGGAGAGTATAGTAGGAGAAGTTGTTGATAAATCTGAAGAAGTCCTCTTTTATGAAGACAGAGCTCATTTACTTTGGTTTTTTTATCTCTTCAAATGAATTGAAGATGGATCCAAAGAAGGTGAAAGAAATCAAAGAATGGCCATCACCAAGGAGTATGTTTGAAGTGAGAAGCTTCCATGTATTAGCAAGTTTCTATAGGAAGTTCATCAGATATTTCAGTGGAATTTGTGCACCAATGATGGATACAGTGAAGAAGAGGCACAATTATTTTAAATGGATAGAGGACGACGAGAGGAGCTTCAATATATTGAAGGAGAAGATAACAGAACGAACAATTATGGTCTTACCAAATTTTGGAAAGGCATTTCAAGTGATATGTGATGCAAGTGGAGTTGCAATTGGAGCAGTCTTGAGCTAGGATAATAAACCAGTTGCATACTTCAGTGAGAAGTTGAATGAGACTAATATAAAGTACTCCACATATGACAAGGAGTTTTATGTCATAATTCAATCCTTGAAGAAATGGAGGCACTACCTGGTTCCAAAGGAATTTGTCTTGTATAGTGATAACTAGGCTTTACAATTCATAATCAGACAGGAAAAATTGAATCAAAGACATGCAAAGTGGATCGAGTTTATGCAAAATTTTACTTTTGTCATAAAACATATTTCTAGAAATGCTAACAAAGGTGTTGATGCATTGAGTAGGAGATGTTTGATTCTGCAGGAGTTTCAGGTGAAGAACTTAGGGTTTGAACACCTTAAGGAAATGTACGGTGAGGATCCATATTTTAAGGAAGCATAAGAAGCATGTGTGAATATTGTGTTGAGAGACCAGAGCCAGTGGACAGAGAATATGATTCAAGAGGGATTATTGTTCAAAGGCAATCAGTTGTGCATACCAAAATGCTCAATGAGGGATAACCTTTTGAAGGAAAAGCATAGTGGAGGACTGGTTGGACATTTTGGCCATGATAAAACATTTGCACAGTTGAGCAGTGCATATTATTGGTCAGGTATGAGAACAGAAGTGATAAAGTTTGTGAACAGATGTAGAATCTGCCAACATGCAAAAGGTAAAAGACAGAACATTGGATTGTATCAACCATTTCCAATACCAGAAAGGCATTGGGATGCAATAAGAATGGAATTTGTGTTGGGACTGCCAAGAATACAAAGAGGATGTGATTCCATATTTGTGGTGGTGGATCTATTTTCAAAAATGGCACACTTTATCCCATGCCAAAAGACCAGTGATGCAACACATGTTGCAAATTTATTTTTCAAGGAAGTTGTTCGATTTCATGGATTACCCAAAAGCATTATCTCAGAAAGAGATACCAAATTCGTTGGTCATTTCTAAAGAACACTATGGAAGAATTTGGGGACAGATTTGTCCTTCAGCTCAGCTTATCACCCTCAGATAGATGGAAAGACTGAGGTGGTGAATAGAAGTTTGGGAAACTTATTGAGGAGTTTCGTTACTGAGCATCATAATCAATGGGATCAGATTCTACCACAAGAAGAATTTGCATACAATGACTCACCAAATAGGAGCACTGGAAAGATCCCATTCCAAATATTGTATGGAATGCAGCCAAGAGGAGTAGTTGAGTTGAGAGACTTTCAATAAAGTGAGATCAGAAGTGCTGGAGAAAAACATTTTGCTGCAGAAATGTAGAAACTCCATAGCCAGATCAAAGAATAGTCGCATAACTCTAGCCAATAGCACAAGCACAAAGTTGATCAACATCGCAGAGAGCTTTAATTTGAAGTATGAGATCAGGTTCTGGTACATCTCAAGAAAGAAATATTTCCAAGAGGAATATATAACAAGTTGAAGATGAAGAAGATAGGGTCATGTAAGATATTATGAGATTGAGTTACCTGATGATGTGGGCATATCTCCCATATTCAACATATCAAACATGTATCCTTATAGGGAATATGATATAGAGAGATCAGAAGATCAAGATAAGATTCAATGGGAAATACAATGCATGTAGCAGAAAAGTCACACATGGAGAATATCATTGATCAGAGGATTGGCAAGAAGACTAGGAGGAAGACCTATTTTGAATATTTGGTCAAGTGGAAGGGGCACCTGATAGAAGATGTCAGTTCAGAAAATGAAGTTGATATCCAAAAGCATGGAGATTCAGTGCAGGAGCTCATGGATAGGAGTACATGAATTTTTGGCTAGAGGAGTATGATGCAGGAGCATCGCCAGCAAACACACATGGAGATACAAATCAGCGCCTCAGTGTGCCTTTGAATCATTTTAGAATCTTAACTATTGGCATTTCTTGCAAACATTTTTGAAATGATCAAAAATTGAAGAAGATGAAACGCTTGGGATCCGAGTGATCACGAGTGATCGAGGAGTTTCACTCCTAGTCTTGAATGTAATGGAAATTAAGTAACAGTTAGTTTTTTTCTTGAGTAGATGAGTAGTCGGGGGGGAACACTAGGAACCCTCGGAGATAAATAGAGGTTTTGTACGCCTGAATGAGGCTACTACAAGTTATTAGGACAATTTTGTGATTTAGTTGTTGCTGAGTTTTTTTTGTTGTTGTTTTTATAATAGTTGTAGCCATTTACTTTTGGATGAATATAATAGAGGAAAATTGACCAAAATGCATGGTGTTGTTACTATTTACAATTCCATGTTATTTTTGGTTTCATGAATGAATGAGTTATATTGTTGAATACATGAAACTATGAACTATTTAGATAAGTTTCAATTGTTCTCTTCATTGAGCTCATGCAAGGTGTGCATAAAGTCCGCAAGGAGTGCGTTGACAGAGTCTATTTCGGCTCAAAAGCTTAGAAGATATAAATGTGGAACTTCCCTTTGAAAGGATTGCAAAGAGACTACTGCAAGGTGTGCATAGTCACCGTAAGAACCTAAGTCTTGCGTGAGAACCTGTTGTAAGGAATGCACGGATTCAAAAATCGACTAAGTGTTGAGAACGGAATTGCGAAGCACAAGGAGTGTGTAAAGAGATTTCTTTTGAAGAAATCATTAAGCTGGATTTCATCAAAGTTTCTGAGTTCGTAAGGAGGGCGTCGGGATCAAGCTCAAGAGAGACAGCAATCAAGAATCAACAAAGAGGAGGAAGTCTGTTGAAAGTTGCAAAGTGACAGCTGAGATCCATTCAAAGGAGTGAGATCATCCCAGGCCGTCGAGGCTAGGAAAATTTATGTAGTTATTAATCATGGGTTCTTTCAGAGCTTCATAGATCAGAGGATCTAAGGTATCGAGGAGACAAAACTCCTGAAACCCAAAGTCTGAAGTAAATCTGGACTGTCAGATCTAGAAGGACGTGTGGCAATAGATCGCGAGCTTCTGATAAAATCTTGTGGGTTTCAGTTGAGATTTGAGATTCCCGAAACCCGAAGTCCAAAGTGAATCTGGACATCCAGAGGGACGCGTGGTAGAAATTTGCGCACTTCGAGAGAAAGTGAAAGTTGAGAGTTGAGATTTCCAAAGCCTAAAGACCCGAAATAATCGCAGTCATCGATCTGCGGGAGACACGCGTCAGTGGATCACGAGCTTCGGATAAAAGCAATTGGGGAAAGGTAAAGTTTGAGATTTGAGATTTCTAAAGTCCGAAATCTTGAAACGGTTAGAGCCATCGATTTGAGGACACATGGCAGGGGATCTGTCATTGCGGAGAAGGTGAGGTTTAAGAGTTGAAAACTCTGAAACCCGAATCATGAAATAAATCACAAGTGTTGATTCAAAAAGAGAAGATCTGAATCATTGATCAAGAGGTCCCACCTGAGATCGTAAGATCAATGGTCATACTGCATTGCGGGGACAAAAAGTGTTAGGACTTTAAAAATATCAGAGCGGGCCACAATTGATACCATGGTATTGGAAAAGAGAGATGTGGCAGCTGGAGGTAAATTGCGGAGAGAAAAGATATGTAGCCTTAAACTGCTCTAGTTCGTGCCCGCAATCATGTGTTTACATGAGGACATAGCCCGAGATCACATATGAGAAAGAGCTAATGGAAGAGGAGCTAGCGCTTGGAACTGGTAGTTCAGCAATGTGAAAGGAGAGGTTGCGGGTGCCATAGAACTTGCATCATGAGACTAGAAGGGCCTGTGTTAAATCACTAGTGAAACCATTAAGGTTTCAAAGAGCCAATTCAACTCTAAGAATCGAAGATCCTTGACCGGGAGGTCGAGCAGCCCAAGGAGAGAAGGGGGGTCTGCATCATTTTTTCACTTGTATACTGTGAAACTTTGGGATAATTTTAAAACAAGAGGGGGTGTATGTAACATCCCGCTCTTACGCACCCATATGAATTGACTTATTCTTTGAGGACACTTGTTTGCAAGGGATCCGTTTTATTATATGATTGTATGTTTCACTTATGGATTATGATGACGATGTTCTGGATATGATGATATGTTATTTGATTATATATGTATCGAAGGGTGTTATTGAATGGTTTTTCCTGAGTGTGTAGGACTCTTGACAGATTGAGGATGACAGTGGCATTGATGACCTCCTTGGACTCTGGATTGAGTCAGGGAGTGGACTGTATATGGTTTGAGTATTTTTATTATTTGCATATGTGACATATGACGGGGTATATTATGATGTGTTTATGGATCACTGGCATGTTTCGTTGATGGATGCAGGCTGACGATTGCTTTCTAATTAGACACACATTTGGAGTAAAGGGGTCATGCACGAAAACCAGATATATTGAGGGAGAGGTGTGGCAACAGACCTTCCACAGCCTACTAGCACTCTCGTCATGGCCCGAACTATAGGTTAACGATTACCTAGTTTGAGAGATCCACGATGTTGTGAGGGCAGACCGATACAGTCACTCACGAAGATTCTAAAGGGCGTGCAATAAGGCAGGGTCCTTATTCCTTAGATTCCCTTAATCTCCCACAAAGTCGCATGATAGATTATTAACTCCAAGGGTGGAAATCTACCAAAATCAATCAAAATTCGAGTGGCACCCTTGGAACACATAGTGCATCTTGAAGGGAGCGTCGCATAAATGGAACACAAATGAAGGTCAGTGGCACCCTTGGAGCACGTAGCGTGTCTTAAAGGGAACGTTACAGTTTTAACACTGGTGAGTTAATGAACCTAGGTTACAGGTACCTAGAAAACAATCTCATTTTGACCTGGTCAACCTTATAATAATTTTTTCATGAGTAAAGTTTATTAATTATAAAATTTCCCTTAAAAACAATTTTGCTAAGCCTAGTTGAAATTAGAGTGTAGGTATAATTGGGATATAAGGATTAAAACTAATTAATCAATTAATAAGGAGGGGATGAAGAAAAAACAAATTTAAAAAATTAAAGGAGAAATAATTTATCCAAAAAAAATTAATTGTTGGCTATGTGCAAAACTTGCTAATTTAGAACTTAGACAAAAAATGGGAAACTTAAATACAAAAGGAATGTGGAACATAGAAGAGAATCTAGTATAGAGAACTTTCCAAATTCAAACTCAACTAAGCTTTAAGAAAGGCTTTAGTCATTAAGGGAATGTGAGGGAATAAAGGGACATCTAGGAACGCTTTTAGGTGGGTGAGGGAAATTGAAAAATTAATTAAATGAATTAAATGAATTTCTGGTGCAACTAAGGGATCGGGTGACAAGTGTACGAGGGAGAATATTCCTAATAAAAAATTAATAAAAAGAATTTAATGTGCATTTTGGCAACTAGTCACTAAGAAAACTCTATAAAAGAAATGGTAGAGGGGGGAATGTATCATGGCTAGTATGTGTAAGGTTATGCTATCGGAGTTACTCTTGACTGATTTTTCTTGTAAGAGTTTGGATACCCAACTTGAATAGAGAGTGGTAGATCAACCTTGTGAGGTGAGTTGGGAGCTAGCTTTCTCTCATTTGTGTGTGTGGCCCATTTGCGGCTTGGGGGGATCAAGGGGGAGAAGAGTGCCCCTAGCATGACTGGGAAAGGGGGAGAAGAGTGCCCCTAGCATGACTGGGAGGTACCGATGAGGTCTCAGCGATTGGCAAGCAGGAGTTGGACAGAGAACAAGCGTGGGAGAGCCCCTTCAAATCATTCGCCTATGGTTACGGTATACGAGTTGGACAGAGAACAAGCGTGGGAGAGCCCCTTCAGAGCATTCGCCTATGGTTACGGTATACCTTTAAATTGACATTTGTAATTTAGTTAGAAATTGTATAGGTTGGAAATATCACCGAATGTGGATAGCTGGATTAATCTTGACGGATTGGTTTTATTTTCTATCTTCGCGCCTTGGTTAATTTTGATCTTGCGCCATGGATTTTTTTTCTGTACATCGTTGCACCTTGGTTTTTCTTACTGTCCGTGCATGAGCGGTTGCCTGGCATTTTTGCTTGATTGCATAGCAAAATGTGTCGCCATGCGTTATTTATCTGCTTTTTACGCTGCCAGAAGAATGTGTGAAGGCTTGCGTTTTCTTTTTAATTTTTACTTTGATTTACCCTCAGATTAAATGTGCCCATAACCTTTGTGCAGCCCACTTTTTACTTTGATTTACCCTTTGACTAATTGCGCCGAGAACCATGCGTATCCCTCTTTTTCTCAACCATGATTTACGTGGTGTTTCTCTGCAGATTGTCCCTCTTTTGCTCAGCTAAATTTTTGCCTCTTCACCCAGAAATCGAATGGTGCCTCAACAATTCGAAATACATCTCTGTGTTTTTATTTCACCATTACCTCAGCATGTAATTTGCCCAGAAATCGAATGTTGCCTCAACCATTCGAAATACATCTCTACGTTTTTATTTTCACATTTACCTCAGCATGTAATTCGCCCAGAAATCGAATGGGGCCTCAACCATTTGAAATACATCTCTGCGTTTTTATTTCACCCTTACCTCAGCATGTAATTCTCCCATAAATCGAATGGTGCCTCAACCATTAAAAATACAATCTCTGTGTTTTTATTTTCACATTTACCTCAGCATGTAATTTGCCCAGAAATTGAATGGTGCCTCAACCATTCGAAATACATCTCTGCATTTTTATTTTCACATTTAACTCAGCATGTAATTCACCCAGAATTCGAATGGTACCTCAACCATTCGAAATGCATCTCTGCATTTTTATTTTCACATTTACCTCAGCATGAAATTCGCCCAGCAAGCTAATGGAACCTCAGATTTCGTTGTTTTTTTACTTCCTCTCAGACATTTTAGTTAATTCCCAGCGTTACGATTCCATCTCCTTCAGTGCTCTTCTAGTGAACCAGCATGGGTTTCCTTCACTCAGGGTATGCTGGCATGGATTCGGTTGTAATTAAATTCACCAATTTGTGTCCACGAGTCTGCCACCCCCTTAAATGGCATGGGTAGTTGTAGGATCTCTTATGAGTTTTTTTTAAACATTTTTCCACGGCAGTAAAAGTTCGAGTCCCTTAAGTTTACCTCGGTAATTATTTAAGTTGTTTGAGTTTTAATTTATTACACTGAAGTTAGAGGTGAATCAGATATGTGTTTTTCTCTCAACGTTAATTATTTCATTGTCATGAGTTATTTAAGAGATTGTTTTAAATTTTAAGATTTACATTGATTATAATAATAATAAAAAGTTGTTCATTGATTGTATTAAATAATGTTTACTTGCATGAGTTATTGGTTATGAGTGTTAGTAGATACTTCCCTACAATAGTACAACTCTCCTTAAGGTTATGTGTTGGGCCTTGGGGTCTAAATTTGTGTGCCTTCTTCTAAACCTTGGGACTCTTCCCAACTAACTTAATCATTTTAATCCTTGATAGTGTAATTCATAGATTGTTTAATGCTTGGCGTAGAGTCATATTTTATGAAGGACATTATAGTAGAAGAAGTTGCAAAATTGTTTAAGTAATTAGGTTGTCATGATATGGTTTTTTAATTAAGTCATTAGTTGAATGTATATTAGACAGATGGAAAATTATAAATTGTATATATACTTCTCTTTATCTCTATTGTATAAGATAAGGTAGAGTTCTTTAATTAAGTCATTAGTTGAATGTATATTAGAGAGATGGAAAATTATAAATTGTATATATATTTCTCTCTATCTCTATTGTATAAGATAAGGTAGAGTGACAACTTAGATGTGATAGGATATTAGAAAAACAACCTAGTGATCTTAAAGTAAATTAAAAATAACACTTGTCAGTTGATTAAGAATATGTTTTAGATGATCTTTGATTGAATGCTCATGCTCAATTTCATCCTGAAAAATAGGACTTGTTGAGTTTAAACTTTCGTGTGCACGAATTTACATGTTTTACTTGACGATGTTTGGAGTTGGCTTCTTGCGCTTATGGATTTTTGATGGTTATATCTTAGAATTTTATGCAATTAAAAGGTAACGAATGTAATTACCTTGTGTCGATGAATAATTGAATGCTTTGTTTTGATTCCATATCATGTATGATAGTTAAGGATTTTTGGGCTTCTTGCGCATTGAGTTTTATGTCATGTATGTTGATGAAGATTTGTTTATCTTGTGCTTGGATGATGATGATGAATAAGTGTAGGATTTATTGCACCATTGACTAAGTTGAGGCGTAAAATATTTACGCCTTAGTTATCTAGCACACTTGTCAAACTGTACTTTATGATTCCTGGTGAATGATTAAATGTGCGCATTGATTCGACATGTGAATTGTGTATATCCGGAAATTAGATCATGTTCTTACCTTGCTAATGATGAAAGATTTAATCGCGTGCCTGAAATTTAAGTAGATGTTGTTGCGCCTAAAAATTTAAATAACTAGATTGTTGTGCGTCAGCTTATGTCATTGCTAGATGGATTTAGTATATAAGTTCTCTTGCACCATGGAATTTGATGTAACTTGTGTTGGTTTATTAGAATGATTTTGTGCCTGGATGATCGTTGATGATGTTATTTAGCTTAGTCGGCTTGGATTGATTGTGTCAGGTGTGATATAGACACCTCCTTGTTCCTCAGAATAGTCGCCAGCCCTGAGATCTTAAATGGTCAAAATCGATGGGAACTTGGGCTTAAATGTTGCTTATGTGTCCTATAGGTCCTAACCTTGCAGGTTAGGATGGGCGGTTAGTCATTTTATATTTTATCTAATGTGTGCTATCTTAAATCACTCCAAGATTGATGTTCTATCTCCTATGCCTTTTATGTTTAAGTGTTGCTATCCTTCGTGACGCGTCGATTGCGTTGTTGTTTAATTCAGTGATGATTAGTGAGTGACGTTGTTACCTTGTGTTGTTGTTCATTATGATGTCGTCGAGTTGTGTTGCTATGATTGTTATTATTGACTTTATTATTCTAATGCTTTAAACAAAATTACCGTTTGTACATCGTTTGGTGTCATAACGGTTGAGGCCCCGTCATTGCAACAAATCTAGGTGGCCTAGAAAACAGTAAATCAATTTGACATTTTTGGATTTAAAAAAATTAATTAATGAGTAAATTATTAATTATAAATCCCTATAAGAGTCTAAGCCTTTCCAAATAAAATTTAATTAATCCTAAGTCTAAGTTTTGTAAAGAGGCTAAACTGGAATTAATAACTAAATCAAAAGGGGACTGAGGTAAATAAATACGAGAATTAAGTAAAATGAAGTAATCCTAATGATTTGATTTAAGGCACATATGTGTAAGAAAATATTAAAAGGGAGTTTTTAAAATAAAAAAGAAACAAAGAGGAGAGAATGTGTACGCATATAAAGGAATCTATAGTCTAGTTAGCACTAGTCTAACTAAAGAAGAATCATATTTTAACTCAACTCATTTTTAGTAAGGTGTCAATCATTAATTGGGAATAAGGGAAATAAAGAGACAACTAGGAGTGATTTTAGGAGCGATTTTAGGAAAGGTGAGGGAAATTGACTTTAATTAAAATAAATTGAGGAATTTACTTGTGCAACTTGGGGAAAGGGTGACAAGTGTAAGGGGGAAATAATTCTAAATTACTTAAATTTAAAAGTGAATTAATTGTGCAAGTGTGGAGGTGTCATGGGGAAATTCTATAAAACAAATGGTCGAGATGAGAAGAAGAACACATTGGTTATGGGTAAATTCATGCTGCTGAATTTTTGACTGGATTTTAATTGTAAGAGTTGGGATACCCAGCTTGAGAGAGAGTGGTGGCCCTACCTTGTGAGGGAATTTGGGAGCTAGCATATTTTTGGTTGTGTGTGTGGCCCCTTTGCATCTAGGGGGGCTAAGGGGGAAGAAGAGTACCCCTGTTGGCCCTCGACCAAGTTTTGAGGAAATATTGGTTAGGTTTGACCACTTTTTGGACTTCGACATAGTGATCGAGAAAGGAGCACCTACGTGGAGCTGAGATCATGGATCTCACGTATTTTGAGGGCTATGTGGACCCATCAAGGGGTTCCTTAGGGTTTTTTTAATGGGTTATGGGATGTCCGCCCATGGGGTTTTACCCATGATTAGGCCTTATTGTAAAAGTATAAATAAGTAAGAATGTAATGTAGAAAGGGGTCAATATCTTGTGAAGCTAAGTGCAAGAAGTCACGAGTGCTTTGTGCAACAGAATGTGTATGTAAGATTTTTTTATTGATAGAGGAGTTGGCTCTGTGCCTTGACCTAATTTCGGGAAGGAGGATCTCGTGTTCAGTATGCAGATCTCATGTCTTATGCGAACCTCGGCTCTTTGGCTTAGTGCATAGGAGCAAAAGAATGTAAGAGATTGAAGATTAATAAAGAAGACGAAGCAGTTGGTGGACGTAGCCCCACACTGGGGTGAACCACATATATCTTCTGTCTTTGGTGTGCTTGGTGCTATGTTGTGTTTGTCGTTTATCTACTTAGTACTTTTTCTATTATGTATGATGGATAGATATGATTCTACTTAGTGCTTTAATTGGGATTTATGAACGAATGCTAGATCTAACTCATTGTTATGTGTTAAGTGGTTGAAGTACTTAATATCTATTGTTACTGTGTTGATCTATATTAGGGTTTGTTCTGCGATGTTAATAAAATCTAATGGACTAATGCATGTCAGCTTATAAGTTTTGCTAGAGTACTTTGCGAAGTGTTATAGTCATAGATCTATGTCCCATCTTGATTACAGACACCTGAGTCATGTAACCCCCCTGCTTCTACCTCGGGTGAGACTACTCGGGGGTTGTCAAAAGGGCCGGTAGTTAGGGTTTTTTTGGTGCGTTGTTGAAGCATTGAACCCTGGGTCTACCCCTGTGCCAACAAATGGTTCCATTGTCGGGACCTGAAACTGTGATTGTCGGGAACTGAAGTAAAGAAAAGAGAAGTTATGTGCGTAGATCTGGTGTTGTAGTGCACAGTACTCTACTTGACTTGCGAAGCTCTGTGCTAAGAAAGAAACCCAATTTGAAGGAAAAAGGTAAGATCTTAAAAGAGGTAAAGTTTTGTGCTTTGATAGAGTCAGGTAAGTGAAAAGTTTGTTTCAAAAGCATGAACCTAGGTATGTTTAATAAATTATGTCCTAGTCTAAAAGCTAGGGCACAGTTGGAAGAAAGTGTTCATCTAAGTAAAGCTAATAGAAATGAAGAAAGATATGATATTCCTATACATAGAAGGAATTTTTGGACTAATAAGTGGATGCAGGAACCTAGAAAGAATTTTTGCAGATTGCAGGTCCATCATTGTGATCCCAGTGTGCAATACAGGAGAAGTTGGGGAACATACAAGAGGAAAAGAGGATTGACACTATGTTATAACTGCAGAAGACTGGGACATCTTGCTAAGGAATTCCCCGATATAGGTCCAATTTTTCTTTGTTGTAAGATTGTTGGTCATGAGATTGAGGATTGTCCAAGAATGATTGCTAGAGTCGAACAAATGAACATGAGACAAGAAAACTATCAAGAGACTAAGGGTATGTTAGAGAATCATAAAGAGAAAGGATCAGAGGAAGTTCAGACTACATTAGTACAGTTGAAAGAAACAATGAATGCTCACAAAGATGTCATCTTACCAGAGATCATGAAAGAAAAGCAGTGCATAAATGAAAGAATAGGAGACTTCAACATACACTGTGTCTTGGATGAAGAAACACAAGTGAATATTATGATAGAAGGAACTTGGAAAATTTTGGGAAAGCCTACTATGGTACCTTCATTGGGACGGATAGGCTTGTTTAAGGGAAAGATGATGACCCTATGCGGAAGAGTTACTAATGTACCTGTTATTATTCATGGAACATCGACTGAAGAGGAAATTGAAGTCATTAAGTTTGTTGAGAACAGTGGCCCTTTCCCACTTTTGTTAGGAAAGACTTGGATTGAGAAGGATCAGATCAAAAGGAAAGAATAGGAAGAAGCTACAAAAAATAAAATGCAAGAACTAAGGGATTCCATAGCTAGAAAAATAAATCGACTGATAGAAGAATGAGAAGTTAAGTCGAAGAAACAGAAGGCAAGAGAACTAGATATCGAAGTTGAAAGAATGCAAGAAGCTTTGAAGGATCTATCTATGCAAGAAAGAAGAATACCCACCCTGGAATTAATAAGAGAAGAGGTATTAACTTCAAACCCTTTGAGAGTGCATCGGCAATGTGAAGTCACTTCACTAGGAGAGGATAAGAATAAGAATGGAAAGAAAATTCTAGAAAATATTAGAGAGACTCGGATTACAGGGAAGAAGGCAAGGAAGATCAATAAAAATAAAGCCAAGTTATAAAACCTACAGAAAGCTACACAGAACAGATGGAAGACTTCACAGATTGGAACCTTGCAGGAGGTAGGATCGCAGGATTTGAACCTCGCCGGAACAGCAGAACCGCGCAGAATGGGACTTCTCCCTGGTGAAGCTATATGACTGTTGGAGGTGCCCCGACCGTTATAACGATGCTCCGGAATAGCTAGAAAATTCATTTATGGGTGGATAGACCATCATTGGATGTTGATACCGTACCATAATGGATAGATTCGCATTGATTGAAGCATTCCTTCCTGTTGGAAGAATCTATTACAATGCTCACTTATTTAACCTGTCGGATGCTACGTCGGGACCACTTTTTTCCACTAGTAATTAACTGAGCTAATAGAGAGTTGATTGTGTGTCGAGATGTGATTCAGAATCTAGACGTCAATGTCCATTTGTCCACTTATCCATTCACCTACCCTGACCTGTCCATTTAATAGTGAGAATGTCGAGCGAATGCACTGAGTTAGAGAAGTTTTTCGAGGAGGTTCTTAAGAAGTTTATGGTTGACAAAACTATGTCTGAAGGAGTACAGACATCGTCAACCAGGGGACTACAAGATTCCCCTTCGAATGGACATTGCTCGGGCCATGTCAACCCCTCGACTGAGCAGCGAAGTAAGCATTGCGGCGATCTGGCTAATGCGAAGCAGATCCTGTCGATCTTACCAAACTATATCCCGCCTTTGGCTGGTGTGGTTAACCGCTATAGCATCCCACGAGAATATGAATACATTTTGATCACCAGGTACATCCCGAAAGCAATACACTTAGTTTGGAGTCAATTAGGATAGATCCCACTACTGAATAATAGTGATTTCAATCTCGACGACAGAAAGAACTATGTGATGCTCACACCCCATAGATACTTGACGAAGACAACTGGGAAAAAGCCTCGCCTGTCTCCCAGCCATGTATTAATGAGCTTGTGCAGTCCATGATACTAAACGTGATGAAGATTCCCCATTTTGGTTGTCATCGGGAGGTTAACGCTTGCGTTAAAATCCTCTTGTCTTGCTACCATGGCAGATACATGTGGCTCGACCGGTGGATTACTTTGGATCCAATGTTGAACCACTTGATTACAAGATTGAGCATGCAGGGACCCAACCCTCAACAATTTTACCCAGGGAAGGCCTCGGATTGCTCCCTAGCACAGCACATCAAGGAGGATTATGGCGAAGTTGAAAAGGGAAAGAGGGGCTACAAGGTAGCCTCTATCTAGGATGGAATAGTGTGCCTCTCTTTCCAACTCATAGCTGGAAATCTCGTAAGAAAGAACCACCCCACACAGGTCACCAGGTTTGTGGTGGACCTCGTAGGAAAATGCGTGGAGGGAATGTAGATGAATTGGGCGAGTTACCTCGTCAACGAGCTTGAGAAAGATTGTCGCGAAGCTCAGGATCAGGGATACGAGTTCCACTTTAGCTAGATGCTCATGTTAATTGCATTTGTCGCTTGGAAAATGCTGGAAGGATCCACCTTCCGGGAGATCGAACCATTAGAGACGTTGGTCGCTAGGTTCTCTACCTTGTGGTACACCAATGACATGTCCAAGCAATGGAAGTTTTAACGATGTGTTCCATGTGTACTATCAGCAACTAAAGGTTTCCATTAAATCATTTTCGCGCATGACACCACACACCTTGCACCAGTACAAACCGATAGCCAAATTCTACGTGTATCGGAATTTTATCTATATCATTGCACACAGAGACGAGAGTAAGGAAGAGTTACAATCCTATTACAAGTTGACAGATGAGGACATGGAGCATATCACGAAGGAATGGTTGGAGGAGTTCATTGTACCGGTTGATGATGTAGAACTCTCCAATGATGACATGATAGGAAGCCCCCTCATCACCCAGGTCGAGCATGCAGGACAGTTCAGTGCGAAGAAGAAGAAGAAAAAGGAGGAAGTTCAGAATATAGAGAGTGATGAGGAGGACAGGGCCTTGGAAGAAAATGGATTTGGCTAGCCAGGAGGAGAAGACGAAGAAAATGGAGAAGGAGGAGGGGATGAAGGAGAAAATCAAGGAGAAGGCAAAGCTACACCGCCGAAAGACCCCCCCACTGAAACAATAACTCCACAGAAGAGGAAGGTTTCTCTGCAAAAAACTTCAGCAAGAAAGAAGTCGTGCTAGCAAGCCCCAAATGGAGGCCACACTTACAGAGGAAGATATCAGTGTAGTATGTGGAACCATGGAGGATGCAACTGAGGATCTCTTGCAGAGATACAAAGCGAAGCAAGAGGAGTTGTATGCAAGGGTCGAGAATGAATTAAAGTAAATGCAGTAGGCTATTCGATCTATCTACGCAGTGCCTACTACATCTTCCTCATCGGAGACTGAATAATTGGGGGATGAACCAGCCCAACTAAGAACACTTGCAGACGCGACAGAGGCTCGACTTCAAAAATTACAAGAACAAAAGGAGAAGGCTATAGAAGCCTTGAAACATGAAAAAGAGGAAGTCTTAGAGTAATTGTGAGTAGCGCGGTACTATGTAATAGCCTATGAAAATGAGAGAGATGAGTTTTGGGAAATCCTCGAGGACAAAACAAATATACAGATAGAAAAGGACCAGTTGCTCACAGAGCAGACTGCGCTCAAAGAGGCAGTGAATAAATCACTTCGCTCAGTGTCAGGCTTGGCACAGAAGGAATATGAGTCAGTCGAGGTTCAAGTGGTGAAGCTCGTTGAGACCATCCAGCAGCTTCAAGTGAGGATACAAGAGTTTGAGGTCCAAGCAGTACCGAGCACTCTACAGGAAGTTTGCAATCAAAGGTAGGAAGTAGTTAAGAACGCAGTTGGAAGGATCAGATCCCTCACCTCAGAATGCAAACAGTTGAGCAACAGAAGTGCGCAGACTTATGAACGCCTCATAGAAGATCGAGAGTTAAGGAAACTAGAAGTGCAGTTACAGGAGGTGCAGCATCAGGCACTGTCAGTACAGGCACATATGAATCTACTCATTGAGGTAGAAAGAATGAAGAGATCTCAAGAACAGTGCGCAGTACAACACTAGATTACTTCCATCTAGGGCAGAGTAATGGAGGTTGCGTAGAAGATACAACCTGTGTAGGATGAATCCTGCAAGGTGTTTGAAGAGATTGAGGGATAAGGCTCACAATAGGACCAAGTGGTTGCGACAGCGGAACAACGCCTGGAAGGGTCTGTTACAGATAAGATGATCCAAGATATCGTTAAGCAGGAAGCTTAGGCGAAGCAGCAAGTCGAGGCAGCTCGAGTGAAGCTCGAGGCCTTTGAAGTTGTGTTGTCTAAACCTGAGTGACTCGGGATGAGTCACAGGTGAGTGTTGGGGGCATGTTGGCCCTCGACCAAGTTTTGAGGAAATCTTGGTCAAGTTTGACCACTTTCTGGACTTCGACGTAGTGATCGAGGAAGGAGCACCTAGGAGGAGATGAGATCAAGGATCTCACGTATTTTGGGGGTTATGTGGACCCAGTAAGGGGTTCCTTAGGGTTTTTGTAATGGGTTATGGGATGTCGTCCCATGGGGTTTTACCCATGGTTAGGCCTTATTGTAAAATTATAAATAAGTAAGAATGTAGTGTAGAAAGGGGTCAATAGCTTGCGAAGCTAAGTGCAATAAGTCACGAGTGCTTTGTGCAATAGAATGTGTATGTAATATTTTTTGCTTGATAGAGGAGTTGGCTTTGTGCCTTGACCTAATTTCGGGAAGGAGGATATGGTGCTCAATGCGTAGATCTCGTGTCATATGTGAACCTCGAATCTGTGGCTTAGTGCACAGGAGGAGATGAATGTAAGAGATTGAAGAATAATAAAGAAGACGAAGCAGTTGGTGGAAGTAGCCCCACATTGGAGTGAACCACGTATATCTTGTGTCTTTGGTGTGCTTGGTGTAATGTTGTGTTTGTCATTTATCTACTTAGTGTTAGAATATAGAAGATGGTGTGCTCGTTTTACCATTGACGATACCTTTGTCACCCAACCATAGGCCGAAACCTCCCTCCAAGAACCTTAACCTTGACTGAGAATTACTCGGGAAGCAAACCCTAGGCTAGATAGCCAAATAAAGAGTAGTGCATCAATCCCCAAGGATAGCGCATCACAAAAAGATGATCATATGTTCCAAACCCTAGACAAGAGATATTCAAGCCAATACTGAGAACTAGTTGTTTTTGCAGTTGCACCTGCAACCCTCCTCCAAACCTGCGCACCAAACTGCAACTACAGTGCACACCAACTGGGAAACTGCAATTCTGAGATGCTGCAAATAAGAACTAGTGCCCTATATTTATAGTAGTCCTGCCAGTTTTGTTGGGGCCGACTTCTCCTCTGGGTATGTGTTTGTTTAGTATATTATTATTATTTCTGGCCGACTTCTTCTCTTGGATGCTAATAGCCTAATATAAATTATCTTCTTGAGATGAAAATACTTCTAGGGTTATTAGCCAACTCATTAGGGTTTCTCTTGCTTTCCGGAGTCTTCTATTCTTGCCAGGTTCACACGTGGGGGTAAATACCTCCCGCAGCTACCATAATATTAACACTCCCTCCTAGCTAGAGAGGTATTTATAGGTAATGGACTTGAGCACAAAACACACCATTTACCCGGTAGCATCAATATATCCATCTAGACTATTTCATGACTAGATCATGAGCATCACCATCATCATCAGTTGCATCATCTCTCAAAACCATACTTCATCTGAGTAGTTAGATATTATGTTGAATAAGTCACTCTCACCATGGAGTGATACAAGAGGAGTAAAAGGTTCTGAACTGTTTTCCATCTGGAAAATATCTGTTCATCATTCATCTGAATGATCATCATCTCCAATAATCTGTTGATAGTCTTCAAGGCAATTAGAACAAGAATAGAACACAACTGTGTCTATTCATAGTAGTACACAACTACAATCCAGTGGTTAACTACCACATCAAGTAACACATAAGTACTTGATCAGCAACGTATGGTTGCGAACGGTGAAACATATTCACCATAGTAGTCCTCATCTACTGTCATATAGTCTTCATAACAAACATCTGAGAGCATCCTGCATAGAAACAATGTTATGATAAAAACTATATCATTTGGGCCAATATTTCACTCACGTCTGTGAGATCTGAAAGAATGCCTGCCACCATAGTATAGAATATCAACAATAATCATCTGGGCCAATCTTTCACTCACGTCTATGAGATCTGAAAGAATGTATGCCCTCAATATAGAATATCAACAATAGGTTATCTGCCCCATTCTTCTCAACCAAGGAAGAAGGATTATTTCTGATTTCTAAGCCTGGACCATTTCTCACCTTGGGCCATTCATCCAACACTAAACAAAGTGTAACCTAGAGAGAATGATTCTGCCCTTGAGAAATGTTTGGACCATTCCTTATCCTGGGCCATTCCTCTGACACTAAACAAAGTGTAACCTGGAGGGAATGAGTCTTCCCTAAGGAATGACTGTCCTTGACCATTCCCCACCCTAGGCCATTCTTCCGACACTAAACAAAGTGTAACCTAGAGAGAATGAGTCTTACCTCGAGGAATAACTGTCCCTGATTGTTGATACTGGACTACTCCCCACCCTGGGCCATTCTTCCGACACTAAACAAAGTGTAACCTGGAGAGAATCAGTCTGCCCTCGAGGAATAACTATCCGGACCATTCCCCACCCTGGGCCATTCCTCCAACACTAAAGTGTAACCTGGAGAGAATGTATAACCCTCGAGGAATGTCTATCCTGCATCAACCTCCAAAACGGACGATTCTTCGAAACTGCTCACAATTGTGAACTTCGAAAGAATCACTGCCTGGCGAGGCGGACCATTCTACTTGACCACTACTCAGAGTGACTACCAAGAAGAATGATTGTCCTAGACCACTCCCCATGTTAACTACAATGGGAAGTAGTTGTATATGATACATCAACAATCAGTCTGCTTCCCATGTTAACTACAATGGGAGGTCACTGTCCATCAGAAATCTCAATCCACTTTCTGAACAGGAAAGCATCTGTCCAATCTGGACTATTTTTCAATTACAAAGATAAATGATATTTTCAATGCTCCCTCCTAACTGGAGAGTTATTTCAATCACAAAAACAAATGTTTGCATACCTTCTTCTAGTTTGGAGAGTCTTCCCTTCCAGCTAAGAGAGTTATTTCCATGAGCTCTAGCTTGAGTATGCAAGTTCTTTCATCTTGAATAGAGGTTTTACCAAAATGTATGCTTATCTGCTCATCTATGGAGATATGTATTGGAGAAATCATTTTCTCCCTTCTGGACTTTAT
>SNQJ01S0002628.1:54312-102995 GCA_010110895.2 Picea sitchensis
CCTTGTCTTCCATGCTCTGAAGTTAGAGGCTCCATCTAGCTTGTTCTCAGACTTCATAGAGTTTGTCATGGCTTGCTTGACTTGGTCAAACCCTAGATTTGACCAGAAATTCAAACTTCACGTCTTGGCCTTCTGAGAGTACCAAGATATGCGCTGGGCTAGGGCGCACTGATCTATCTGGAGATTAGGTCAATCTCATCACTTAAGGTGCCTCGACAAGAGGTTTAGGGTTTCTGCAACTGCTTCTGCTGGTAACCCTAGCTGCAGTGCTTTTGGAAACTGCTCCTGCTAGTAACCCTAGCGGTAGTACCTCAACGAGCTCAATATCTAGCGGTTATGTTTCCTTCCAGCGTTTTAGGCTGACTGAAGGGGTGTGGGCCCATAACCTGTTAGAATATAGAAGATGGTGTGCTCGTTTTACCATTGATGATACCTTCATCACCCAACCATAGGCCGAAGCCTCCCTCTGAGCACCTTAACCTTGACTGAGAATTACTCCGGAAGCAAACCCTAGGCTAGATAGCCAAATAAAGAGTAGTGCATCAATCCCCAAGGATAGCACATCACAAAAAGTTGATCAGATGTTCCAAACCCTAGCCAAGAGATATTCAAGCCAATACTGAGAACTAGTTGTTGTTGCAGCTACACCTGCAACCCTCCTCCAAACCTGCGCACCAAACTGCAACTGCAGTGCACACCAACTGGGAAACTGCAATTCTGAGATGCTGCAAATGAGAACTGGCGCCCTGTATTTATAGTAGTCCTGCCAGTTTTGTTGGGGTCGACTTCTCCTTCTGGGTATGTGTCTGTTTAGTATATTATTATTATTTCTGGCCGACTTCTTCTCTTGGAGGCTAATAGCCTAATATAAATTATCTTCTTGAACCGAAAATGCTTCTAGGGTTATTAGCCAACTCATTAGGGTTTCTCTTGCTTTCCAGAGTCTTCTATTCTCGTCAGGTTCACACGTGGGGGTAAATACCTCTCGCAACTACCATAATATTAACACTTAGTACTTTTGTTATTATGTATGATGGATAGATATGTTTTTGCTTAGTGCTTTACTTGGGCTTTATGAACGAATGCTAGATCTAACTCATTGCTATGTGTTAAGTGGTTGAAGTACTTAATCTCTATTGTTACTGCGTCGATCTATATTAGGGTTTGTTCTGCGATGTTAATAAAAGCTAATGGACTAATGCATGTCACCTTCTAAGTGTTTCTAGAGTAATTTGTGAAGTGTTATAATCACTAATCTATGTCCAGCTTGGTTACAGACACCTGAGTCCTATAACCCCC
This sequence comes from Picea sitchensis, assembly GCA_010110895.2. NCBI lineage: Eukaryota > Viridiplantae > Streptophyta > Pinopsida > Pinales > Pinaceae > Picea > Picea sitchensis. The sequence goes on from SNQJ01S0002628.1 coordinate 55,612, forward strand.
CTGATTCTACCTCGGGTGAGACTACTCGGGGGTTGCTGAAAGGGCTAGTAGTTAGGGTTTTGTTGGTGCGTTGTTGAAGCATTGAACCCTGGGTCTGCCCCTGTGCCAATAGCCCCTAACGTTGGTTGGGAGGTACCAATGACTTCTCTACGGTTAGCAAGCAGGAGGTCAGGAGGAGCGTCGTCGTGGAAGAACTTCTTCAAATTACACTATTTTTGAGATTGTATTTGTAAAAGATTTAATTTGTAAATGAGTTTTAGAAATTTTCTCAACTATGTGCATTTAGAATATCGATTGATAAGTTCCTTGATGTTATTAAATGAAAAAAAAATTCTGGAAATTGATGCCAACTCAAAGTTCTCAACTAAGTATTGGAATTACTTGCTCGTTGTCCCTTCGTTTGATAAATCCCCTTTTATTCCTAATGATCATTATTAACTGGGTTACCCATAAGAATTAGAATGATTGATGGATGCTGGTTGCTATGACAGCGCTAATCTGTATCTGTTCTGGATCTCGATGTCTTCTAAATTCTCAATTGTTGTAGATCGATTTCCTTGGGCTACTGAGACTTGAGTAACTCGACCCCTACTTGAACAAGACGAAGAGAAGGGATGGTAATGAACCCTGATAACAATCAATGTGTTTTTAAAAAACTAACCAACATGAGTCTGAATCCTGATTAACCATTCCAGCGTACAGATCCTTTTCTCGCTTTCTCTGAGTCGCATTGTCTACAATGGAGGCGATGGTCTATTGAAAGCATTGCATTTCACTTCTGGATTGTCCTTTTCTTACAACCTTCCAACTCTCTAATGTTTTTAAGGGACAATTTTAGATCTTTGTAAAGATGATCTAAATCAACTGCAGTCCATCGAATTTGTGTTAGTTGTAGAATTTTGACCTTGCTGAGTTGTCTACAGGGTAGTGTTTGAGAATTACTCATCCATGACAAGTTGAATGCTTCAATTGCGAATTTCAGGTAACAATTGTTATCTCTCTCTCTCCGCCAGATAATTCATACCTGGGTTCTCCGGAGAAGGGATTGCTGCATTCTATCAGTTGATTTTTTTTTCTTTTTCAGCGATGCTACCTCGACCCCATAGCCTTGGTGTAAACCTCCTTCCTTATATCTCAGCTAGCGCTCTCCTACAATATTTGGGATGCTTACCCTTGCTATTTCCATCGTTGTTCGGTATGGCCTTCAACGCTTTTGCTAAATGTCGAAGGTAGGACTCTGGTAGGGTAATTTCCTTTCTGTTACACCAGGTTGCACCTGGACATGATTACCTTGGAAAACAGAAGAGATGATACTCCTTCCTCATTGGGATTCGAACACTGGGTGGGTAAGGTGTCGATCTACTTAATCTCGTCTCTCACGACCTCCCTTGCAATCAAGAGCCTGTCCTTTTTCTTCTTGTTGACTAACTCTTGGTATATGCTACTAAGACCCAGATTCGTCCTTGGTTGATATTTCACTTCGACTTGTCAACCTTTAGTGATGCGACTCCCATGCAGGTAGAGGTAACCCTTAGTTTAGGTGGTGGGAATAGAAACCTTACTACCCTTTCTGATCCATATCTTTACCCTTCAGAACTTTGCACCGTGAGGTTATTATGGTATGTTTGACTACCAATTTCTTGGTGTTATTTTAATTGCCATATTTTGGGATATGACTACGCTTGTCTTTGAACCTTTTCGTTGGCTTAAGAATTTAGTCCCCAATTTCAGAATATCGATGTCCCCTTAAAGCTTAACATTGGATGATTTTTACTGATCGTTGCCACTTCAAATGGCAGATCCTTTGTATTGGTTTACTGTTTTATCCTTAAGGCTTGATATGTTAAACTTCATTGACTATTAATATAATGGAAGGCAGCTTGACCTTACTTATGTGTTTGATAATTGATTATCATTTAGTCCCTTAATTTAAGAATTTGGAAGGTAGCTTGAAATCCTTACACTTTACTTGTTATGAGGTGATCTTCTCATAATCCTTATATATTGATATGGAAGTTAGTATGAAGTCCTTATATAGTGCTTAACAAGTTGATCATTGGTTCTTTTATTGGAATGCGAGCAATCTCGAATTCTTATTGTGTGCATATTACGATTGATTCTTAAAAGTTTTAAATGAATATGTAATGTAAGGTGACATGGAATTAGTATGTAGTTGTTTAAAGAAGGTTTGGTCTTCTTATGACTTCTTATATGAAAAGTAATTTATCTCTTGGGATATATAGATATATTGCTAATAAGATTGGATTTCAAGTTTTCATAAAGGATATCTAAGCTCTAAAACCAAAAGTGTTTATAGGGAGGTAGTGGTAGAGCTACTTCATATCGTAGAGTATCGTAGAGTAGTGGAATAACTATTGTACTAGTGATGGAAGATTTTGATTTTAGGTTGTGAAATTGTCCTTGTTATATGAGAATTGATTGGGGTTATAATTTTTACTTATGATGTTTATGGTTCAATTGAAGTTGTATAGTTAATCCATATGAGATTAAGTTGTAATTGGGCTCTTGATTTAGTATTCGTAGGTAAAAGCCTCTTACTCATCACGCCCATTTGTTTCTTGAAGTGGATTAAGTAAGCAATAATTCTTGCACTTCCTTGTATGTCATGTGGCCTAGTTGGGGATTGTGTCACTTATGGAAGGGTTTATATATTATTAATGGTTAGCTTCTTACTTCCATTCTTCTCTAAATGATAATGGAACTAATGTGCTAGCGTAACATTAAAGGGGTGTGGTGTAGAATTTGTTTATGAAAATGGTATTCATGTATTGTTGGTGTAAGAACGATCCCTAAATCTTTCCTTGATTGTTAAGTAGTCATAGATGGTAATTGTGTTAATAAATTGTTGTATGTTATTTTAATTGGACCATTGGTGGAATGACTCTAAGTTGGGATTTGCATTAATAAATTTATATATGACCCTTTTAGTAGGACTAATGTTGTAATGCTTCGGAAGAGGAAATTTAGTTTATTAAATTGATGTATGTTGTAACGAAAATTTTGATGCACCATGAAGAACTAATAGTTAAGATTGATTGATTGATCTGTTGGATTTCGACTTGATTATATCAGTGGGATCTAGACGCCTCATTGTTCCTTAGAAGAGTCGTCAGTCCTGAGACCTTAAGTGGTCAAAATCAATCGGATGAATCATGGGCTTGAGCATTTCTTATGTGTCCTGGAGGTCCTAACCATCCAGGATAGGTTGGGTGGGTAGCTATTTTAATTTTCAGTAACATGGTTGATCATTATTTTTATTTATCTTCAGTTGATTGTGCTGAGTTGATCATTATTTGTATTTAGCTTCATTTGATTCCGATGAGTCGAACTGCGTTGTTATTTATGTTTATGTATTGATCATGTGTCGCTTCAATTATGATGTCATGTTGATTTTTCATTGCTATGAATAAAGTAATGACGTTAATTTCCTAATGCCTAATAAAAATAAAAATAAAAATAATTATTTACATGTTATACATCACCATTTGTTGTCATAACGAAAGGGACGTTAAAAAACATTTCCATTTGGTTGTTGTGTTTAAGTACTTTTAGAGCTCGTGGTCTTTCAAAAGTCATTCTCCTTCTCTTACTTATCTAACTCAACAATCCAATTTGTTTCAAGACATTTGGAGCACATTTTTGTAGGTTCACTTGCATTTCCTATTAAATCCATAGTTTCCATTACGATCAAATTATTTTGATGGTTTTCATTTGACAAGGGTAAACTAGGTTGTGTTTATTCACTAATGTACGAGTAGAATAGTGAAAGTCGATTTGGTCATCCCCATGTTACTTTTCCTCGTGGAAAAAATGGAAACTTTGTCGGGAATGAAGTGTTGATTATTTCTAAAAGGTCATTCTTGGGTGATATGTTGGATTTTAACAGTGGCCACCACTTAATGGCTCAACTTAACCACCTAACTCAATGGAATATGAATTCTCGGTGCTACATTATCCTCGTTATGGATACAAAAATAAATTCCTTATAACTCCTAACATACACCTTAATGTTTAATGTTAGCACATCCACATGCAAATAAGTTCATTAAATAGGCTATAGGACTAAAATCATCATAGAATTGAAATAAGGATGGACCATAGCAATTATTCTTCTAAAATCATAGACATAAAGAAACAGATAAATCATATTCCATTACAAAACAATAAAAAAAATTGTAGCAAAACCTTTTTGCAAATTATAGTTAAAGTAAGTTTGTATCAAAAGAGAGGAAGTTTAATGAGTTTTCTCTTAATATATAGGAGGAATATATCTCTCCCATCATCATTAAGAATAATGATAAGCTCAACACCGAGCCTCTTTTAAAACTATTCATAAATTCTTTCAAACTCATTTAGGATATAAGAAAGATTCATCTCCTCTTCTTTTAATTCTTTTGAAACACATCACTTCACATTTCATTCACGAGGATCATGATTCTTTATAAGGATGGAGTGAATTTCATCTTAAAAACTCATACTTCAAATGATCATTAAAAAAAGGAAACAATAGGCAATAATAATCATTCAATGAGTTTATCAAACTCTTATATAACCAACACATATCCTTAAATCAAATCATGAATGATCATAAAAAAAAGGAAACAATAGGCAATAATCATTCAATGAGTTTATCAAACTCTTATATAACCAACACATATCCTTAAATCAAATCATGCATGGTAGACAACCAATAAATTAGGATTTTTAACCATAAATTCACGACCAACAAAACACAATGCATTAAATAGTTGATAAAGCAATGAAAAGGAAGAACATATTTGAGAAGCTAGATAGAGGGAAGGTGGTTTTTCTAGTTGAGCAAGTCAATTTCCATAGATAGACAAATTTCCATCAATATCCATAATTGGATACACTCATTTGAGCTACAAACCAATATATAACTTGTTATAAAAATAATAAGCATGGGCTAATAGATGTTGTAACATAATCAAATACATGGTCGTACTAGCCCACAAAATTATTTAGCAAGTGTTGTCGAATAATTTCTTTTAAAGTATGCATATTTTCACAGTTCCTCATAATGTTGTTTGTAATTCTGGAAATAAATGGTCATATTATCTTCACCTTTATATATCCCCTACCTCAGCACTATTTTCATACTCATTGCTTCAAAGTCCCTGATGATGAGTGGAGTGTCCACTAGAAATGTTGGATCTTTCAAAAACTCCATACATTGTTTATTTCCATAATTACAAACAGCATAATTTCTTTAAAAAATTATTTATGCAAATCGGAATAACTACATCAAAATCATCTTCAAAAACCAAGTACTAATCTTACAATAATAGCATATAATTATTATCAAATACTTCAACCAACAAAATGCAACTCAAGATATCAACTAGAAGCAAACAAAATTAAAAAATATTTTAAAGGAGCTAAATCCTATGACCATAGTGGCCTTGAGAAAACCAAACTAAGTGCCCATGTATCCATAAAACTGAGTAATGAAAAACAATCGTGAAATACCATCTCATCAACTATACAAAACAACAACCTAAGAATTACTCAAAATTATATCATTTCATAAATTGAGTAGAAACATCACAATGAGGAGCTAGCCACATAATCCTTATAACCAACAACACAAATAGTAGTGAGATAGATCAGAGAGACAATAATATCTCGAAACACAATGCCCCCAACACCATCAACGTGAATGTAATGCTCCAATTATTCGTATACACTATTCAATAAATGTTATTGACACTAAGAATGCATACACCATCCATGTTACAAGTCACATGAAAATAGTGATAACACCCAACAAGATAACGAGATCCAATTGTAAAGAGCCCATAATCAACATGTCTATCTTTCTCAAAATTAAGGGGACTAAGTGATCTACAACTAATTTTAATCAAAATAGACTATAGATGTCAATTCAAGGGAAATAAAACCACCTAGAAAATTAATATAACAACCGTCCCTTGACTTCCAACAAAATTAAGGTTGTGAACCATAACTTCAAATTAAAACATCTCATATCGTCTAGAAAAGGAACTCAACAATATGCCTGAACCTAATATCCATATCAAACTAGAAAGGTGGCAAAAGTAAGTTTTAGAGAGAGTATGCAAAGAATATAAGCAAACTAAAAAAATATAGCATGGGGGCCCTATGTCGCCATGACATTTCCGCCATACATTACCGAAATTCCCAATTAAAAACTTGTTAAGAGAGGAAATATATCAATGCAAATAATAATGACAATTGATTGAGTAATGAGAATACAAGGGCCGGAGGCCATTAATATTAAAATCTTAAACATAACCATACTACCATAAAACAAACTCAAAAGAAGAATTGCAGCGGCATGCAATACCACAAAGTCCTGCAAAAGAACTGTAAGGAGAAAGATACAAAGGCAATTAAGCACAAGAATATGGATTATGAGCCATACACCAACTCCATTTTAAACAAAAGGAATAATTTCAAGTAAACCCCAAACATTATAAAGCAAATAAAATACCGAGAACTCTAACATAGTACTCCATATTATTATCCACTCAAGTGCAAGGAAAGTGAAATAATAGGTAAAATTAAGGATAAGAATTATTCACCAAGCACATGTGAGATGAAAATATAAAATCATGATGGCAGCCCAATTACTTTCACCATTTCATAAACCAAGAATTGAAAGAAGAAAGAAAAAAGAAAACAGGTTCACCAACCTATATTGGTCCCCTCTAATTGTATTAACATAGAGTGGATTTCCTGCTCCAGAAAATAGTATTAAAATCTCCAAAGACTAACACAACCAATTATTTTAAACCCACAACATCAATCTAAAGGTCATCAGTGATAAATAGAGTTCATTCATTGAGGGAAAAATAGAAGATCGGGAAAGGTCATTCCCAAAACTAGATTGAAATCCAAAAAAAATGAACTTTTGAAATCATAAAAGAGACTTAGAGAGCACACAAGAGAGGCAACATGTGGAAGAAACAAAGCCAGAACTATCCCATTATCTAATAAGAATCAATAACCTTGATCGAAGAGGAAAAATGTGTGAATATAGGTGAAAAAAATATATTGTATCCTCAATCCAAACAATTTACAATGCCATCAACTCAAAAGTTATGCAACAATGAACACTCACAAATTTTCCATATGTTGAAATCTGTTGAAATCCATACTAATTATAAGTTCAAAGCTCAAGACATGGGATAGAATTGTACTAGGTTATACATCCTGAAACCCCACTATCATATGACTCAAGCTAAGGTCCAACACCTAAGTCCAAAATATATTACAGACTCCGAGCCATAAGGTACTACAACACTCTGGATAGAATTATACTAGGTTATACATCGTGAAGCCCCACTATCATATGATTCAAGCTAAGGTCCAACACCTAAGTCCAAAATATATTACAGACTCCAAGCCATAAGGTACTACAACACTCCACTTATAAAAGTTGATACCTTAAAACCAACCAAAAAGCATGAAGATATGAAGGAGGGATTGATAAACAAGGTGGAAAGTAAGGCCCCATTAAATCAATTATGCTATGGGTCAAAGGAGGCTTGCATTAGAATTGGGACAAGTAACCGAGGATTCCAATTAAACAAGGTGATGCAATGTAATGACTCCTATTACTACACAAACTAAAACTAAAAAAAATCCATTGATAATTGTATACTTGTATAAGTATACCTACCATATGGTTGATTAAATATTTAATGCATAAGATTGTTTGATACACTTGTCTAATTGTCATGGTAATGACATGAAAGGATAAGGAAATCAATAGCGTCCAAAATCATACATAAGCTCTATCATCATACCGATGGCTATATTCTCATCAGTCTTCTCTTCGTCACAGGAATTACAAGTTATTTTACTAATTATTTTATTACACATTCATACATGCAATATCACTATATGATCATCCTTAAGTACAGGACATTATGGTTCTAAGGTTTGGTGGGAACTCATGTTCTTATGGTAAGATTTTTACTCTTTATGAATCATAATTCATAAGCATTATAAATCTTACAATATAATCTAAAACCTATAGAATAGTTATCAATAGTCTTAACAATCCAAATTCAAAGGTTTATATCCCTAACAAAATATGTATATTAACATAATCCTTCAAATCTCAATACATGAATAATTAACAAGAATATAAATAATATAATCTACCTTTTATGATGGATATGGAGTGACTTCATAACTCTACTTTTCATAGCAATTATCTCACCCTGGCTTTAGGGTCTTTATGCATTATCATCCCAACATTTATACCGAACAACTACAATCTGGCAAGGACGTACTTCATCACATCATATCAATACTTGAGTTAACTGAGACTTCATTAATATTAGAGTCCAAATATACTGCGAGCAATATCCAGCTGCAGAGTCTTTCAGACTCTGTCAGCAGGCTGCCAGATTCATGCTGCCATGGTGCATGACCATTTCGCCGCCACTTTGGAAGTCCGAAGTCCACACTTAGTTGGCAATTTTACCTAGGAGAATTAGTGTTGTTTTTGTTGTTTTTAATGATTTTTTAATTTAAAAACTTAATTTGATGGTTAGCAATAAAAGATGCTAGTATATTGTTAGTGGTTCTCTCATATCAATGGATAGGATTTATTGTTCATAACTTCCTTGTTTTTATGAATGCATCAGTTAACTTGTTTACTTTTTAACATTTTCCTAATCATATTAAAAAATTACTGTAAACCTATATGATTGCCACTTTTGATTATTAACAATAATTAACATCAGTAGAAATTTTTATTGTCACATTTACATAAACTTGATAATAATGATCCATTATTTATTATAGCATGGGGTTTTAACTCCCTGCCTAGTGTTCTTTTTTTTTTTCCTATGCCTAGGTTGGGTTTCAACTAGTTTTAACTACTTACGCCTGGTTTTAACTGACTGTCCCTGGTTTTAAAGCCCATGCCTATCGGCGTTCACCAGCCGACTTTGCGGCTGTGCTAGTATATATGATACAATGCATACAATATACTGCCCGATGATATACTATACTACGCATTAATGCAATGTTCGTTTGAATTTTCAATTTTAAATTTAGTAAAGGCGTCAAGGCTCGATGCTCATTCAAATTCAGATTTTGAATTTGCCCAGCATATGTTTTGTTTCATTGGAAAATTTGAAACAAAACACTGAGCATTGAAGAGAGATTTACCAACTTCTTCTTTTGCGCACCTTCACACAGTCTGGCAAGAATTAGAACGACATCGCTGATGGAATTTGAACCAAGGATGTGGACATAGCGGGTGGACTTGAGCCACCGAAAAATAATCAGGAGGGGTCGCCTCAGAATGGTTTACAGAAAAATCCTCCAACGGATAAAATTCCAGAGAGATAAGTATGGAATTAATGCGACCTGGAAATATTAAGTGTACAGAAGCACATTGAACAAAGTCAATGATGGGTGTAGTACTGTAATGGCCTGACTTATATGCTCCTTCGCACCAGTATTCGTTTTTCCATTTGTGGGTTTACCCGTCATAACAGAAGCTTGAATGCTTGCGAATTTTTTTTCCACCATGATAATTATTTTCCACCACCCACAGGACAGGTATGATGGTATTTAGTTCCAACTCTCTAACATGAAATCAAATTAATTTTCTTAATGCATATTTCAATGTCTTTCTACTATATCTTCATAATGATCTTTACTCGCAGAAGAGGAATCAAGAGAGAAAAGAATAGGAAGACTCCTGAGGCGTGCATCACTTGTCCCAAGATCTCCATTGGGAAACCTAATAAACCATATAGAGGAAGGGGGAAGTTTTTTCCGCCCCCAATGACATAGATATAGGCCAACAGTCTTCAAATATGATTGGATACATGTAATAACAAGCAAAACAGAGCGATTCATGTAGTATGATTTGTACAAAACCATGCAGGCTATGCCATGATTCACAATGAGAACAATAAAGATGATGGGCAGCTGTGTTGAAGATTCCATTTTGTGTTTGGATTAAGAATTCATATTTCAGTTGGATATTCCAAGAAAATATGGGTCCATGCATTAGGTTTAAATCTCTCAATAACAAGAGACAAATTCTTTTTTGGTATTTGAATTTTGGGAAAGTGATAAACCGGTTTGAAGCCCAATGGAATGTAAATTTACTTGTTTTTAAGTGATAAGACATACCCTAAACGCATTAACCGTTGTAAAATTGAAGTGTTTTTTTTGAAAAATTAAAAAAAATTACATCATGTATACTAATTTTTATGAAAATGGATAAAGTGATATTTTAATAAGTCAAATTAGTTTATCAATTTAATAATCAAAATATATAAGATAAAGAGAAGAAATTCATGTGATATAAAATATATATTTGAAATTGAATAGCACAAAACACAAAACAAAGTATAGTAAGAGGCTGGGTTTTTTAATTGCACGGCAATATTATCCAAAAGAATGGATCTGGATATAGAATTGTCCAAAGCAGCACGTATTTGGTTGTGAATGGAGCATATATCCATTTTAGTTTTAGAGCAGATCTACAGATCAATCTATAATGGAAGTAGTTACTTGGAGTTAGGATCTAAAAATAAATTAGGGAGACTTAAGAAAATGACTTTTGGTTTATTCTTTGTAGAAAGATAGAATCATTATAAATATATTTAGAAAAAATTAAACATAAAATGAATTGAACCTCGGTGGGGAGAATAACAAACATGTTACCCAACACCTCAAGCTATAAATCAGTAACCCAATGAAAAACAATATTAAAAAATGGAAGAGCTAAAAACAAGTTACACATTGAAATTATAACATATCTCATAAAAGCAAAGAGGTCGGTAAAGTAATTGAACATAAAGATAGGTTAATATGGAAATATCTTCAAAAGGTAAAAGAAGCTAGGAAGGAACAAAAATGAGTAGTAATTAGAAATAGAAAACAATTATTTGTTATAAAGAAAAATAAATAAAAATTTGACAAAAGTGGGATCCTCTCTTTGAATTGGCATAGCTTTCCATGGTGTAAAGGCTCCAAGTTAAGTTGGATTCTTGGTGAATTTGATATTATTTTGCTTGTGGAAACTTAGGAGCATGGAGAACTTAGAGTCCCTAATATAGATGGTGTTGTTCTGTGGTCAATATAGAATAAGAAATATTCTTGTAGAGGGAGTGGATGCGTAACTTTTTATGTAAGGAATGAAATTTCTCCTTACATTAAGCTTCATGAGAAAGATCGTTTCAACTAGTACATATATGGATGGATATTTTATACACTAACACTAAATAAATATATTTAGCAATATATTATTTTGCACCTATAAATTCTACTTTTGTAAGAAAAACAATTTAAATAAAAAAAAATTCCATACAACGGCTTATATCATAATATTTTGAATCTAAGAAATGAAGGTAATATTATTTTTCTAGGAGAATATAATAATAGAGTGATGAGTAATTAAGCTATAATTCTAAGGGATATCTCCAACAGTAACCCTCTATGGTTAGATGAGGAGCAATGATTTAATGAGTTGGTAAATTCCAAGTGCATGACATTTAATCATGGGCTTCACAATAGTGTGGTAGATTATGTTATATTTGATATCCTAGTATATAACAAAATTGTTAGTTTTGACATCTTAAATGACCATGAGCTTAACTTTGATCACATACCCTTAATGTTAACTCTAAATTTTTTGTGCATAAAAATACCATCATAGAAACTTCTAATAATGAAAATGAATTTACCTTCAACAAAAACAAAGTCCATCTTTTTCTAATTGATTTATAAAATAGAATAAATCTATCTATAAGAAACACAAATATTGAAGACCTCTATCACAAATTTATAACAACAATTTCAAATTGTATAAACAAGCACTCTCTTGAAAAATGACGTGAAAAGGAAAATCACATGGCTAACCTTTGGTATGACAAAGATTGTAAGATTACTAGAAAATTCATTAGGGAAGCCTCTCATGAGTCCCTGAAAGTTGACAAGATAAATAACTATAGAGCATTCATTGAAAAAAATGAAATATTATCTAAATAGAAGAAAATCTAACTCGAAAAACTAAAGAAAACAATATGAGTTCCTTAAGGAATTGGAATTTGTACCTTAAAAAACTTCATAAATCCCATAATGTTGTGGGTGAAATTCAAACCCTTATTACAAAGCAAGAGGTTTTTACTTCGGAAGACATTGATGGGTTAAATGACTAACAAAAGGGAAAGTTGGAAGTTATATGGAATTGTTTTGGAAAAGAAGATTAGCATATGGTTACAAACTTAGGGAGAAATAGATGAAGGCCAAGTTGGTTTTAGAATCTATCATTCAAACATGGACCACTTAGTTACTCTTAGGATTATAACAAAAGAATTTTGAGATAGTAAAATCGATATCCTGTGCTACTTTGTTGACTTTAGAAAACCTTTTGATATGGTGCTCAAAAGAAACCTTTGGAATAGATTATAAGAGTTAAAGGTTCCTTTTGAGTTGAGAGTTTCTACGATGAGGTATATGCGAAATTTATTGCTTATTTCAAGAACAATGAGGGTTGACAAAAAAAAATATTTATAATATAAGGGTTAACCAACATTGTTCCTTGTCCACTACCCTTTTTAGCATTTACAAGCCACTGCCAAATCTATTATTTTATAAAAATTATTCATATTTTTAAAACCAAGCATCTAACAATAGCATAAGAGTCTTTTACATTAGGATTTCTTCATAATAACACAAGTCTTTTAAATTATGGGAAAATAAGTTTATTTTTTAGTTAATAAATCTCGATGGGTACTCCATACTTATTAAATACCCAAAGCAAAGTAAAAATTGATGGAACGAAACCAACCTGTCTTTTAAAAAAGAGTTAATGATTTTCTTTTGAAAGTAATAAAATTAATCCATTTTTTGAAACTATGCTTGATGCATGCAAGAGTATCATAAATCTATGTAATTCTACTCTTCAAGTTCCTCGTAGAAGAATTGAACAAAAATTTGGTCTATCTTCTTCTTATAAGTAGTTCACTATTCTATAACTTTAAATATGGGAAGGCATAAGTCACTTTGTAAACGCCAAGTGAAATCCCGGTGCTTTCTTTATCAAATGATCTCAAAAGAAAGAAAAGTGAATCAATATCAAACAAACCATTGCTGACATTTGTAAAGTTTCACAAAAAGCAATTGAAATCTCTGAAGTAATTTTGACATACAAATTATATAATTATTCATAGTTAATATCTAGGTAAGAGAGTATGGTAAGGCATGTGAGGCTTATAAAACCACATGAAAATAATAAACAAGATGCCTTACACCTTGAAAGTAAGACTCACTCAAAATCACATGCAAGTACAAACAATCACTCACTCAGAATCACATGCAAGTACAAACAATCACTCACTCACAAGCACATGCAAGTACAAACAATCACTCACTCACAAGCACATGTTGAGACTTTGTTTATTATTTTAGAACATATAGCTAACCATATTTTTAAAAATGACAAGGTGTTTTACAAAAAAAAAAACATATTTTTAAGACGAAGCATTGGCAATATCATAGAACCTTGGAATCCAAAAATGTCTCTATTGTGTTGTTGCTCGCTATTCTGTGTTGGCCTAAGATAGCCCTACATTGTGATATGTATTTATTTGATGGTGAAACTATTTTTGTAAGATATATGTTGATATTTACTTTCAACATGTTGCATTGATATATCAATGGCATGATTTATTATCATGTTGCAACCTTATCTGGTTGATTAGATCCTCCATGAGATTGATGAATTCCATAATAAACTAAGGTACAATGAATTCCAAAATAAAATATGCCTTCGATTCCGTCATCCTTCGATTCCTTTTCCTTATTTTGAGATGAGGGATCTTCCATATCAGTTGCATGTGCATGATGTTTCCTCTTTCCTTTCCCATGGGGACATTGAAAGGCATAATGTCCGAACTTCTCACAAGTGTAACATCTGATTTTAAACACATCCTTCTTATGGTGTGGTCTTCGAGTTTTCTTCGGACTGGAATCTCTCATTTCTTTCCTTTTCTTCACATGAGTGGAAAGAGCTTGGTTTTCTTCATAATTAGTATTCTATGATTTGGATATCAATCTAGATTCTTCTTGGCTACAGTCTATCCACAACTTGTCAAATTCGGGCAATTTACTTGTTGCATAAATTCCTTGAACAAATGGGTCCCAAGAACATGGAAAACCATTAAGTGTAGTAGTCACAAGATCTACATCATCCATCGAGTCTCCAATAGTTCCTAGTTGGTCCTTGATCTGCGAAAATCTCATGAAGTCGTTGGAGACTGTTTCTGACTTGTTCATCATTACGTTTCTAAGTTGATGCCTTAGTGTCAACTTCCTACTAGTAATATTTCTTTCATATAGTATGGTTAGGGAATCAAAAATTTCCTTTGGTGTCTTCAATTCTGATATATTGGGGATCATGTCATCCTTGATTGAATATCTCAACATCCTCTTAGCCTTGATTTCAATCTTCTTGAACTTTTCCTTGGCATCTTCTTCTTCTAGTTCTGGGAGGACTTACTTGACATGATCCAACAACTCACTCTCTTATAGAATGAAAATTACCCTATCCTTCCATGATATGAAGTTGTCTAATCCATCCAGCCTATCCTTAACTCTCATAATGGTAATCATTTTCACCGGTAGAAACCCTAGATCTGAAAATTTGCAAAATTTCAAACATCACCAAACTGTGATATGGGTGTTGCAGTAAGTGCGCTAGGGTTAGGCAAGTTGATCTGAAGTGGAATTGGTCCCAACGAATTGGAACAAGTTCTCAACGAGATTGAGAAAATGATTGTGCAGCTGCAAATCTCAAGATCTTTCCTTCCAATTGTTAGATTGTCTTGAAGGTAAACAACTTTGAAACCATGTTAGATTTTCTTAATTTTCAGAGCACTAGGATTACCAGTGTACATAGATCTTATTTTACATTAAAAATCATATACCATGAACTGAAAATATGAGCAACATAAACAAGAACAAGAAGACATAGAGAGTTATCCTAGAAAAACCCCAAACACGGGGAAAAACCCAACCAACCTTTCTTAGATAGATTTTGTCAATAAAATAATCCAACCATGAACCACCTCTCAAGACTAACAGATAATAAAGAAATCCTAACACAAGGCTAGCACACCAAATAGGGCTAGCGTACCAAATAGTTGCAGTAGCACCACCATACAAGATAACACACCTCTTCCCAGAGAGAGCGCACGAGAGAAACCACCACCAAGAATAACCAAGAACTCCAATAGTTGCAACGTTGCATATTCCTTCCTTGCCTCAGATTAGCGCCTTCTTCTTGTGTGAGAGATGAGTGAGTGTGTGTGTCCAAATGAGCAATACGTCTCTCTATTTATAGTCTTCAAGTCACTTTAGCTGGGGTCAACTTCTTCTCTGGGAAATTTTGTTGCCCCTTTATCTTTTCTCGTGGGACAACTTCTCTTCTTGGAGGTTCTAATTCTGCTTTATTCTTTTCCTATGGGATGACTTCTCTTTAGAGGTGTTCTATTTTCTTGGGGGAAATGGGATAATGCAAGAAGCGCACTTTCGTATACTGAAGTCTGCCACTTTCGCATATACGCATAATACGAAAGTGGGCGGCTTCCGTATATGCACATCTACAGAAGTGTCTCGCTTCCATATATGCGCATATACACACTTATAAGGAAGTGGTCAGCTTCTGTATATGCGCATATATAGAAGTGAGACGCTTCCGTATATGTGCATATATGGAAGCGAGACACTTCTGTGTATGCGCATACATGGAAGTCGACCACTTTCGTATATGCACATATAAAGTGATTGGATTTCATATATGCGCATATAATGAAGCTGGCCATATACCAAAGCCAACCACTTCCATATATGTGCATTCCACATATACAAAAGCGAACCGCTTTTGTATATGCACATATACCGAAGTCGACCACTTCCGTATATATGCATATATGGAACTGACAGGCTTCTATATATGCGCATATACGGAAGTCGACCACTTTCATATAGGGATTTCATATATGTGCATATACAAAAGCCAACCACTTATGTATATGCGCATATATGAAATCCAACTATTTTTGTATATGCGCATGTACCGAAGTGGTCATGTTTAGTATATGCGCATATACAGAAGCTGACCACTTCCATATATATGCATATACAAAATATGACCAATTTCATATATGTGTATATATGGAAGTGACCAACTTTCGTATATGCACATATACGGAAGTTGACCACTTCACTATATGCACATATAAAGAAATCGATCACTTGCGTATATTCACATATATGAATTTGGTTTGCTTCTGTATATGCGCATATATGAAAGATGAACATTTTTGTATATGTGCATATACATAAGTGGTCACTTTTTGTATATGTGTCGTATATACACATATATGGAAGTTGAGAACTTTCACATATGTGCATATACGGAAGCTGACCACTTCCATATATGCACATAATGGAAGTGGTCAGCTTCTGTATATGGGCATATACATAAGTGGTAAATTTCCATATAGTTGCATATACGGAAGTCAACCATTTTCATATATGTACGTATACAGAAGTGGTCGGCTTCCGTATATGTGCATTTATGGAAGTGGTCATCTTTTGTATATGTGCATATATGGAAGTGGTCAACTTCGGTATATGTGCATATACAGAAGATGAAGTGGTCAACTTCCATATATGCACATATACAAAAGCTAACCACTTCTGTATATGCGCATATACGAAAGATGACCACTTATGTATATGCGCATATACGAAAAATGGTCAAATTTTGTATATGCACATATACGAAAGCCAACCACATTCATATATGTGCATATACGAAAGCTGACCACTTCCGTATATGTGCATATACGGAAGCCGACCACTTTCGTATAAACACATATATGAAAATGGTTGACTTATGTATACACACATATATGGAAGTTGACCACTTACATATATGCACATATACGGAAGTTGACCACTTCCATATATGCACATATATGGAAGTGGTCAGATTCCGTATATGCGCATATATGGAAGTGGTCAACTTCTGTATATGTGCATATATGACACATATACAAAAGTTGACCATTTTCGTATGTGCACATAAACGGAAGCTAACCACTTCCATATATGTGCCCTCCTTCCACATTCGTATATGCGCATATACGCAAGTGGTCAGCTTTCGTATATGCGCATATATGGAAGTCGACCATTTTTGTATATGTGCATATACGGAAGCGGTCTTTTTTTGTATATGTGCATATACGGAAATGATCAGCTTCTATATATGCACATATACAGAAATTGACCACTTTCGTTTATGCACATATACGAAAATGGTCATATTTTGTATATGCGCATATACGGAAGTCGACCACATTCATATATGCGCATATAGGCAAGTGGTTGGCTTCTGTATACGCGCATATAGGGAAGTGATTGAATTTTGTATATGTGCATATACGAAAGTTGGTTACTTTCGTATATACACATACGGAATTGGTCAGCTTTTGTATATGCACATATATGGAAGTGGTCGGTTTTCGTATATGTGAATATACAAAAGTCGACCACTTTCGTATATGCTCATATGTGGAAGCTGGTCACTTCTGTATATGTGCATATACAGAAGTGGTCGGCTTTCGTATATGCACATATACAAAATCCATATATGAATTTTGTAGATGCGCGCTTCCGTATATCCGCGCTTAATTGGGAGAATAGGGAAAAGTGTGTGTTCATTTGCAAGAAGCACACATATACGGAAGCATGTGTTTATTGGAATATATAGAAGCATGCATATAGGGAAGCACACTTCCATAAATGTGCATTGGAGGATGACAACTTATATATATGTGCATATACGGAAGCGCGCATATACGAAAGTCACCTTCCGTAAATGCGCATATAGAGAGGTTTTCGTCCCTAAATGTGCATTTATGGAAGTCAACTTCTCTATATATGTGCTTTTGTATATTTGCTTATATGTAATCCAACTTCCATAAATGCACATTTACGAAATCACGCATATACGAACCACTTTCGTATATGTGCATATACAAAAGATGACCACTTTTGTATATACGCATATACAAAAATGGTCGGCTTTCGTATATGCGCATATACAGAAGTCAACCACATTCATATATGCACATATACACAAGTGATAAGATTTTGTATATGAGCATATAGGGAAGTGGTTGACTTCTGTATATGTGCATATAGAAAAGTTGGTCAATTATGTATATACACATATACAAAATTATCGCCTTTTGTATATGCACATATATGGAAGTGGTCGGCTTATGTATATGTGCATATACGAAAGATGACCACTTCCATATATGCGCATATATGAAAATGGTCGGATTTTGTATATGCACATATACGGAATCTGACCACATTCATATACAAAAGTCAACCACAATGGTTGGATTCTATATATGCGCATATACAAAAGTTGACCACTTCCATATATGCACATATAAGAAAATGGTCTGCTTTCATATATGCACATATACGGAAGTCGTCTACATTCGTATATGTGCATATACGCAAGTGGTTAGCTTCTGTATATGTGCATATACATAAGCTGACCACTTATGTATATGCACATATACAAAATATGACCACTTCCGTATATGCGCATATACGAAAATGGTTGGATTTCATATATGCACATATACAAAAGCCGACCACATTCATATATACGCATATACGCAAATGGTCGGATTTTGTCTATGCATGCTTTCGTAAATGTGCATATACGAAATCTGATCACTTTCGTATATGTGCATATATGGAAGTGGTTATATTTCGTATATGCGTATATACATAAGTGGTCATCTTCCGTATATGTGCATATATGGAAGTGGTGAGCTTCTGTATATGTGCATCTATGGAAGCCAACTATTTCTGTATATGACCATATATGCGCATATATGGAAATTGTCGACTTTTGTATATGTGCATATACGGAAGACGACCACTTGTGTATATGCGCATATATGGAAGACGACCACTTGCGTATATGCGCATATACGAAAGTGGACAGCGGGCACATATACGAAAATGTTCAACTTCCTTATATGCACATATACGAAAGTGGTCAACTTTCGTATATATGTCGTATATGCACATATACAGAAGTTGACCACTTCCGTATATGTGCATATACAAAAGTTGACCAGGTACGTATATGTGCATATACGGAAGTGGTCAGCTTCTATTTATGCGCATATACAGAAGTGGTCAGCTTCCATATATGTGTGCATACGAAAGATGGTCATTTTTGTATATGTGCTTATACAAAAGTGGTCAACTTTCGTATATGCGCATATACAAAAGTGGTCAGATTTTGTATATGCACATATATAAATTTGGTTAGCTTCCGTATATGCGCATATACGAAATATGACCATTTTCATATATGCGCATATATGGAAGTGGTCAGCTTTCGTATATGTGCATATACAAAAGTGGTCAGTTTCCATATATGCGCATATATAGAATTTGACCACTTCAACTTATGTATAAGCGCATATAAAGAAGTTGACCACTTCCATATATGCACATATACAAAACTTGACCACTTCCTATATGCACATATACGGAAGCCGACCACTTCTGTATAAGCACATATATGAAAATGGTCAGCTTTCGTATACGTACATATATGGAAGTTGACCACTTATGTATATGTGCATATACAGAAGCTGACCACTTCCATATATGTGCATATATGAAAGTGGTTAGCTTCCCTATATGTGCATTTACGAAAGTGGTCAACTTTTGTATATGTGCATATACGACACATATACGAAAGTTGACTACTTTTGTATATGTGCATATACAAAAATGGTCAACTTTCTTATATGCACATATACGTAAGTCGACCACATTCATATATGCGCATATACGCAAGTGGTCAACTTTTGTATATGGGAATATAGGGAAGTGATCAGATTTTGTATATGTGTGCTTCAATATATAGTGCATATACGCAAGTGGTCGGCTTTTGTATATGTGTGCTTCCATAAATGTGCATATATGAAAGCCGACCATTTTCGTATAACACATATACGAAAGTGGTCATCTTTCATATATGTGCATATATGGAAGTGGTCATCTTCTATATATGTGCATATATAGAAGCGGTCAGCTTCTGTATATGCACATATACGGAAGCCGACCATTTCCTTATATGACCATATATGCACATATACGAAAAATGGTCAACTTCCATATATGCGCATATACGGAAGTTGACCACTTGCGTATATATGCATATACGAATGTGGACGGCGGGAACATATACGAAAGTGGTCAGCGTCTGTATATGTGCATATACGGAAGTGGTCAACTTTCGTATATGTGTCATATATGCCCATATACGAAAGTTGACCATTTTCGTATATGCACATATACTGAAGCTGACCACTTTCGTATATGTGCATATACGAAAGTGGTCAACTTTCATATATGTGCACAACTTCCATATATGTGTGTACACGAAAGCCAACCATTTTCGTATATGTGCTTATACGGAAGTGGTTGGATTCTGTATATGCGCATATACGGAAGTGGTCAGCTTTCGTATATGCCCATATATGAATGTGGTTGGCTTCCATATATGCGCATATATGAAATCCGACTATTTTCATATATGTGCATATACAGAAGTGGTCATATTTCGTATATTGGCATATATCGAAGTGGTTTGCTTCCTTATATGCACATATACTAAAGTGGTCAGCTTCTGTATATGCACGTATACGGAAGTGTTCAACTTCCATATATGCTCATATATGGAAGCTGACCACTTCAACTTCGATATATGTGCATATACAGAAGCTCACCACTTCATCTTTCGTATATGCGCATATACGGAAGATCACCACTTCCATATATGCACATATACAAAAGTTGACCACTTCCGTATATGCGCATATACGGAAGCCGACCACTTTCGTATGAACACATATATGAAAATGGTCGGCTTCTGTATACGCACATATATGGAAGTTTACCACTTATGTATATGTGCATATATGGAAGATGACCACTTCCGTTATGTGCATATTCGGAAGTGGTCAACTTTCGTATATGCACATATATGGAAGTGGTCAACTTCTGTATATGTGCATATACAACACATATATGAAATTTGACCACTTCTGTATATGCGCATATATGGAAGCTGACCACTTCTGTATATGCACATATACGAAAATGGCCAGCTTTTGTATATACGCATATACGAAAGTCGACCACATTCATATATGTGCATATAAGTAAGTGGTCATGTTCTGTATATGTGCATATAGGGAAGTGGTTGACTTTTACATATCTACGAAAGTTAGTCACTTTCGTATATACACATATACCAAATTGGTCGGATTTTGTATATGCACATATATGGAAGTGGTTATCTTCCGTATATTTGCATATATGAAATATGACCACTTTTGTATATGCACATGTATACGAAAATGGTCAAATTTTGTATATGCCCGTATACAGACGTGGTTGGCTTCTGTATATTCACATATACGAAATCCATATATGAAAGTGGTTGAATTTTGTATATGCTCATATACAGAAGCCTATCACTTCCATATATGTGTATATATGAAAGTGGTCGACTTCGGTATATGTGCATCTACAGAAGCATGCCGCTTTCGTATATGCACAATGCACATATACGAAAGTGGTTGGTTTCGCTATATGACCAGCTTCATTATATGCGTATATATGAAATCCAATCACTTTATATGTGCATATACAGAAGTGGTCGGCTTCTATATATGTGCATATAAGGAAGTGTCTTACTTTGGTATATGCACATATATGGAAGCGGGTAACTTCTATCTATGTGCATATATGGAAGTCGACCACTTCTGTATATGTGCATATATGGAACCAGGTCACTTCTGTATATGCCCATATACGAAAGTCGACCACTTCCGTATTATGCGTATATACGGAAGTGGTCGACTTCGATATACAGAAGTGCACTTCTTGAATTATCCCATTTCCCCCAAGAAAATAGAACACCTCAGAAGAGAAGTTGGCCCATAGGAAAAGAATAAAATAGAATTAGAACCTCCAAGAAGAGAAGTCGACCCACGGGAAAAGACAAAGGGGAAACAGAATTTCCCAGAGAATAAGTCGACCCTAGCTAAAGTGACTTGAAGACTATAAATAGAGAGACATCTTCCTCATTTGGAAACACACACTCACTCAACTCTCACACAAGAAGAAGGTGCTAATCTAAGGCAATGAAGGAAGACGCAACACTGCAACTATTGGAGTTCTTGGTTATTCTTGGTGATGGTTTCTCTTGTACACTCTCTCTGGGAAGAGGTGTGTTATCTTGTATAGTTTTGTTACTAAAACTATTTGGTATGCTAACCCTATTTGGTGCGCTATCCTTGTGTTAGGGTTTATTCATTATCTGTTACTCTTGAGAGTTGGTTCATGGTTGGATTATTTTATTGACAGAATCTATCTAAGAAAGGTTGGTTGGGTTTTTCCTCGAGTTTGGGGTTTTCCCAGGATAACTCTATGTGTCTTCTTGTACTTGTTTATGATGCTCATATTTTCAGTTCATGGTATATGATTGTCTATGTAAAATAATATCTATGTACACTGGTAATCATAGTGCTCTAAAAATTAATAAAATCTAACATGGTTTCAGAGTTGGTTACTTTCTAGACAGTCTAATAATTGGAAGGAAATATATTGATATTTGGTAGGTGCACAATCATTTTCTCAATCTCGTTGAGAACTTTTTCCAATTCGTTGGTACCAATTCCACTTTAGAGAAACTCGCCTAAACCTAGAGAACTTAATGTAACACCCAGATCACAGTTTGCTGAAGTTTGAAATTTTGCAAATTTTCAGATCTAGGGTTTCTCCCAGCAAAAATGATTACCAGTATGAGAGTTGAGGATAGGATAGATGGAGTAGACAACTTCATATGATGGAAGCATAGGTTACTTCTCATTCTAGAAGAGAATGAGTTGTTGGGTCATGTCAAGCAAGTCCTCCAAGAACCAGAAGAAGACGACACCAAGGCAAAGTTCAAGAAGAATGAAATCAAGGCTAAGAGGATCTTAACAGATTAAATAAAGGATCACTTGATCCCCAATGTATCATAATTGAAGACACCAAAGGAAATGTTTGATTCCCTAACCATACTATATGAAATAAAGAATACCAGCAGGAAGCTGACACTAAGGCATCAACTTAGAAACGTAATGATGAACAAGTCAAAAATAGTCTCCAACCACTTCATGAGAATTCTGCAGATCAAGGACCAGCTAGGAACTATTGGAGACTTGGTGGATAGTGCAGAGGTTGTGACTACTACACTTAATGGTTTTCCATATTCTTGGGACCCATTTGTTCAAGGAATTTGCGCAAGAAGTAAATTTCCCAAATTTGGCAAGTTGTGGACAGACTGTAGCCAAGAAGAATCTAGATTGATATCCAAATCATAGAATACTAATTATGAAGAAAACCAATCTCTTTCCTCTCATGTGAAGAAAAGGAAAGAAAGGAGAGATTCCAGTCCGAAGAAAACTCGAAGACCACACAATAAGAAGGATGTGTTTAAAATTAGATGTTACACTTGTTAGAAGTTGGGACATTATGCCTTTAAATTTCCCCATGGGAAAGGAAAGAGGAAACATCATGCACATACAGCCAATATGGAAGAGCCCTCATCTCAGAAGAAGGAAAAGGAATCGAAGAAATATTTTATTTTGGAATTCATTGTACCTTATTTTATTATGGAATTCATCAATCTCATGGAGGATCTAATCATCCACATAAGGTTTCAACATGATAATAAATCATTCCATTGATATATCAATGAAACATGTTGAAAGTAAATATCAACATATAACTTACAAAAATAGTTTTACCATCAAATAAATAAAAAGCACAACGTAGGGCTATCTTAGGCCAGCACTAAATAGCGAGCAACAACACAATAGAGACATTTTTGGAGTCCAAGGTTCTATGTTATTGCCATTTCTTTGTCTTAAAAATATGAATATTTTTTGTAAAATACCTTGTCATTTTTAAAAATATGGTTAACTATATTTTCTAAAATAATAAACAAGGTCTCAACATGTGCTTGTGAGTGAGTGATTGTTTGTACTTGCATGTTCTTATGAGTGAGTGATTGTTTGTACTTGCATGTTCTTGTGAGTGAGTCTTACTTTCAAGGTGTAAGGCGTCTTGTTTATTGTTTTCATGTGGTGTTCTAAGCCTCACATGCCTTACCATACTCACTTACCTAGATTTTAACTATGAATCATTATATAATTTGTATGTGAAAATTACTTCACAGATTGCATTTTCTTTTTGTAAAACTTTACAAATGTCAGCATTGGTTTGTTTGATATTGATTCACTTTTGTTTCTTTTGATATCATTTGATAAACAAAGCACCAGGATTTCACTTGGCATTTACAAAGTGACTTATGCCTTCCCATATTTAAAGTTATAGAATAGTGAACTACTTATAGGAGGAGGATAGACCAACTTTGTGTTCAATTCTTCTACAAGGAACTTGAAGAGTAGAATTGCATAGATTTATGATACGCTTGCATGCATCAAGCATAGTTTCAAAAAATGGATTAGTTTTATTGCTTTCGCAAGCAAATAGTTAACTCTTTTTTAAAAGATAGATTGGTTTTGTTCCATCAAATTTTACTTTGATTTAGGTATTTAATAAGTATGGAGTAACCATCGAGCTTTATTAACTAAAAACTAAACTTATTTCCCCATAATTTAAAAGACTTGTGTTATTGTGAAGAAATCTTAATGTAAAAGACTCTTATGTTATTGTTAGATGCTTGGTTTTAAAAATATGAATAATTTTTATAAAATAATAGCTTTGGCAGTGCCTTGTAAATGCTAAAAAGGGTAGGGGACAAGGAACAATGTTTCTTAACCCTTATATTACAAATAATTTTTTTGTCAACCCTCATTGTTCCTGAAATAAGCAATAAATTTCGCATATACCACATCATAGAAACTCTCACTTGAAAAGGAAACTTTAACTCTTATAATATGTTCCAAAGGTTGCTTGTGAGCACCATATCAAAAGGTTTTCTAAAGTCAACAAAGCAGCATAGGAGATTGATTTTACTATCTCAAAATTCCTTTGTGATAATCCTAAGAGTAACTAAGTGGTCCATGTTTGAATGATAGATTCTAAAACCAACTTGGCCTTCAGCTATTTCTCCCTAAGTTTGTAACCATATGCTAATCTTCTTTTCCAAAACAATTCCATATAACTTCCAACTTTCCCTTTTGTTAGCCATTTAACCCATCAATGTCTTCCAAAGTAAAAACCTCTTGCTTTGTAATAAGGGTTTGAATTTTGTCCACAACATTATGGGATTCATGAAGTTTTTTAAGGTACAAATTTCAATTCCTCAAGGAACTCATATTGTTTACCTTAGTTTTTCGAGTTAGAATTTGCCTGGAGAATTTTTTAGGATAAAATTTAGAAAGGTGTAGAAGCTTCTCTTACTTTCTATTTATATAATATTTATTTTTTTCAATCAATGCTCTATAGCTATTTATCTTGTCAACTTTTGGGGACTCATGAGAGGCTTCCCTAATCAATTTTCTAGTAATCTTACAATCTTTGTCATACCAAAGGTTAACCACATGATTTTTCAAGAGAGTGCTTGTTTATACAATTTGAAATTGTTGTTATAAATTTGTGCTAGAGGTCTTCAATATTTTTGTTGCTTATAGATAGATTTAATCTATTTTATAAATCAATTAGAAAAAGATCTACTTTATTTTTGTTGAAGGTAAATTTCTTTTCATTATTAGAAGTTTCTATGATGGTATTTTTATGCATAAAAAAAATTTAGCGTTAACATTAAGGGTATGTGATCAAAGTTAGGCTCATGGTCATTTAAGATGTCAAAATTAAGAATTTTTTTATATACGAGGATATCAAATATAACATAATCTACCACACTATTGTGAATCCCATGAATAGATGTCATGCACTTGGAATTTACCAACTCATTAAATCATTAACTACAAAGTTTGATCAATCTTCAAAAGCTCTTTCATATCTACAAGATAATTCTAGGTCCTCATCTAACCATAGAGGGTTAGGGTTGGAGATATCTCTTAGGATTATAGCTTAATTACTCATCACTCTAGTATTATATTCTCCTATAAAAACAATATTACCTTCATTTCTTAGATTCAAAATATTATGATATAAGCCATTGTATGGAAAAAAATATTTAAATTGCTTTTCTTACAAAAGTAGAATTTATAGGTGCAAAATAATATATTGCTAAATATATTTATTTAGTATTAGTGTATAAAATATCCATCCATATGTACTAGTTAAAACCATCTTTCTTTTGAAACTTAATGTAAGGAGAAATTTTATTCCTTACATAAAACGTTATGCATCCACTCCCTCTAAAAGAGGATTTCTTATTCTATATTGACCACAAAACAAAACCATCTATATTAGGGACCCTAAATTCTCCATGCTCCTAAGTTTCAACAAGAAAAATAATATCAATTTCACCAAGAATCCAACTTAACTTGGAACCTTTACACTATGGAAAGATATGACAATTCAAAGAGAGGATCTCATTTTTGTCAAATTTCTATTTATTTCTCTTTATAACAAATAATTGTTTTCTATTTCTAATTACTAATCATTTTTGTTCCTTCCCAACTTCTTTTACCTTTTGAAGATATTTCCATATTAGCCTATCTTTATGTTCAATTACTTTACCAAACTCTTTGATTTTATGAGATATGTTATAATTTCAATGTGTAACTTGTTTTTAGCTCTTCCATGACTAATTCTAAAGTGTAGTCTTCTCTTCCCTCTTCTAAACAAAAAATTATGAAACTTGCTTAAAACTCTCTCATGGTCTAATTCTATAAATTTATTCATTTCCTCTTTGATAGGTTTGATTAGGTTTGATTTCCAATTTACTTCTAAATTATTTAGGACCAAATTATTATTTATCTTTTCTTCTAATTATTTGTCCTCCATTTGTTGTTTCATTTTTTAATATTGTTTTTCCATTCGGTTACTGGTTTATAGCTTGAATTGTTGGGTAACATGTTTGTTATTCTCCCCACACCCAGTTTCAAGATTATTATTTCATGTTTAATCTTTTCTAAATATGTTTATAATGATTCTATCTTCTTACAAAGAATAAACCAAAAGTCATTTTGTTAAGTCTCCCTAATTTATTTTTAGATCCTACTCCAAGTAACTACATTCATTATAGATTGATATGCAGATCCGCTCTAAAACTAAAATGGATATATGCTCCATTCACAACTATATCCAGATCTATATCCAGATCCTGCTTAGCACCTAATATTTCTGGGTTGTATTAATTCCATACTTATCTCTCTTGAATTTTATCCGTTTGATGGCAACAACTAGGCCGCTTGAGAGGATTCCTCTGTAAACCATTCTGAAGCGGCCTCTCCTGATTATTTATCGGTGGCTCAAGTCCACCCGCCATTGCCACATCCTTAGTTCAAATTCCATCAGTGATGTCGTTCTAATTCCTTCCAGACTGTGTGAAGGTGCGCAAAAGAAGAAGTTGGTAAATCTCTCTGCAATGCTCAGTGTTTTGTTTCAAATTTTCCAATGAAACAAAACATAGGCTTGACGGGTTTACAAATTCAAAATCTGAATTTGAATGAGCATCGAGCCTGGACGCCTTTACTAAATTAAAAATTGAAAATTCAAATGACCATTGAATTAATGCTTCGTATAGTATATCGTCGGGGCCATATATTGTATGCGTTGTATCATATACCGTAAGGCCGATGTACAAGGAAGAACAGAAAACAACAAAAACGGAAATAGCACTGGCTCTCCTGGCGGAGATTGACAACTAAGGGTGGACTTCGGACTTCGAGGGTGGCAGCGGGATGGTCATGCCCTGCCGCCACCCTAAGAGTAATGACCAAAACTCTATAAGTATTATTGTTTTCAGGGTATATTATAATTTGGGTGTGAATGCTCTATTTATTGTAACAATTATTTTTGTTGTATGTTCTGGTTATTATTGTTTTGATTATTAAAAACAAATATTTTTATGTATGAGTATTTTTTATAACCAAGGTACTATATTCATTGCCCTTCTAGTTTCGTCGAGGGGTCATTGATTCGTTATGTATAAGAGTTTATTTTTTTACTCTATTGTATTTCCATGAGATCAAACATCATAGTCGATGACGTATCTTTATAGTAGCCAAAATAATAGCGTGGTACTTCTTGAAAACAATGACCAAGGTTTTAATATAAACCCTAGTATTTTTTTTTTATGTTATCTATGTGTTGTTCTAATCTTCTGCAATATATTCTATATGAAATACTTCCTCTGGTTATGAACTTAGTATTAGAAGTATATTGTGTTTGACTCTAGAATTTACGAAATGGTTACCTTGAGCTCATTCGATCGCTCTATTGATTTGTATGAAAATTTTATATATATGTTATATATGCCATTTTGTCACAGCTGGCTAAGTGTCATATTTCACTTTGCTAAGTGTCGTATTGCTAACACCTCACCCTAAGTGTCGTGGTTGTAATGGAATAATGTCATGACACAAGTGTCACACTTTCCTAAGTACTCCAACCTTGTTACCATGTAAAAACCATATGTCATGATCCCTTGTGAAGTTGGAGGAAGAAAAACATCATTTTAGGGTCGAAATCTCACTTTTCCCCTTGTCTTTCTGGCTCTGTTTGGCCATGTTCGCCCCCATTTTCACTATAGGGGAGCCACCATCACCCTTTTTTCGCCCTCTCTACCACTATGGGGGAGCATCCAGGTCGTTCTGTCTGCCCTTCTAGAGGAGTGACCATGCAGATTTGGTCAAATCCCATGAATCTAGGGGCATCTTTTGAGGACTTTTTGGATGTTTCTTGGTTTGTTTTCTTGTTTGCATCAAGATATGACTCGAAGCTCCTTCCATCCTATCTTAGGAGTAAGAATAACCATGAATATAAATAAAATCCTAACCTAATCCACCTTATCCTCAACCATGTTCTTAATTTACCCTAGTGATTAACCCTTTTTGCATCTATATAACCAAACCATTTCAGAGTGAGAGGGGGATGAAAAATAGGCATATCAAACTTATGATCTTGTCAAGGAGTGGCAAACCTTTTTTTATGTGAAGAATTTGAGTTGGATTCATGTTCAAGGGATGAAGAAGGAAGCTTGGAGGATTGCAATATCATCATGTTGTAAACTTCTTGTTTTTCATTGAATATAAGAACTTGGCCTATTTCTCTTATACTTTCTTGTTCATTTCTTGTCTATTTGATTACTTGGTGTAAGTTATCAATAGGTAGGGTTTCTATTACCTAATAGTAGATAGTATTAAGAGAAGGTTTATTTGTTCTTGCAGGTTTGACTTCGTGAGGGAGTTTCTTGGATTGGAGCTCAACCATTGGAGCAACGAGGACAAACATCATAAATCAGGGGCACATACATTTTCTCCTTCTCTCTCATCCCTCCCGCAAGGAAATAGAATAGTTAGTTTGGAGGATGTTTGTGTCCATTTTTTAGAGGCTGTCTCACTTGTAGGAAACCCAAGTGAGGGGAACTCAACCTGCTTGCAGGGGGAGAATTCTCACCACAGTAAATTGGCGACTCCATTGGATTTTTCTTACACATTTTTAGTTGCCTAAACGGTAAGAGATGAGCACTAATATTTTTTCCTCACTCCATAAATCCTCCTCCACCCATATATTTGATCATGTTCATGAGTGGAGACAGTGGAGATAGTTGATTAAATCTCCCATTCCGTACCAACTCCTCATGGATTGGTTTACAAAGTCGCTCTTTCCTCCCATTTCTCATGATGTTTCTATGGGAAACATTGTTACTAAGGAGCAAGATATCAATTGTGTGTAGTATTTGGACTTGATCTACTCCATGTCCAGCACACTTTTCGATATGATCCCTAATGCTCCTTGTTCGTCGAACGATCCAACAAAACCTGCTCTAGAACCAAGTTCAGTTTCAGATGCCAAAACTACTTCCTCTCCTGATCAAACCTCTGAGGTGAATGTGGTACAATCCTCTTCATCTCAACAACCAAGTGGTAAGAAGAAAAACAAGGGTAAATCTAAGAAATATTCTAACCAGTAGGATAATCCAAATACTGTTGATACTCAACCAACTAGAAAACCTAAGTTTGATTGTATGAATTGTGAGGAAGACCATTATACGAAAGAAAATATGGTTTGTGAGGCAATCGCTAAATTTTTTAAGGGTGCCTCTCAAATGTTTTAGTAGAAAAATATGGTTTCACAAAATCCTGCCCCTCCACAAGAGGGAAACACATATCATTCCCACCAAGGATATGCTTCGTCGAATGCCTCTGAGGTGTATATGTTTAAGGTGGTTAATGTGACAACTCGAGCAAACACCTATGACACTCCTTCAAGTGATCACACTAAGGGAAAGGTTGTTGATCAGCCCTCCACTTCCACTCCTCCTCCATCTTCCAATCATCTTCATATTGAGAAGCCAACCTCTGATGAAGTGTTGTTCCCTCCCAAGAGCGTAATTTGAAAAGAGAAATTTAATCCAAGTTCCCTCACTGCCCAAAACTACAACATTGTTAAAGATTTGGCATATGTGCCTTGTGCTATGTCAACCCTTGAAGTTATACAGAATTGTTGATGTCAACATAAAACCCTGTTGTCAGCCATTGGAGCTATCGATCCAGAGGAGTCAAACCTGATCATATTTAATATGGATCATTTTAAAGAGAGGCTTTCCCACCACTTAGAATTCCAAATTCAAATTTTGGTTGGTGGAAAGATCATCATGTTAGAAAAACAAGATTGTGGAGCAATAAAATAAAACAAATGAGGAAATAAAACACAGAAGATACACAATACAATAGAGACACATATATATGTGGTTCACCCAGTGTGGGATAAGTCCACCAGAGAAATTGCTAGGTCCTTCCTTTATTATTATCTAGCAAATGAAGGGATACAACCTACAACACACATGTTGTAACTTCCTTTTCTTCCTCTCACAGTCTCATCTCTCAGAATACAATATTCTCAATGATCCATAGACGCAATATATTTCCCTCATAAAAGAGGGTTTCCTTCTAGGGAAAAAAAACCTAACATAACTTCTACCATCAGATCTGCAACCTTATAATGAATGGTCCAGATTTACTATGAAATTATAATATACATTTACAAGGAAAATTTTCCTTCTTGGGCCTACTAGCCCCCAGACCCATATCTATATTATTGTTTCTATATTATTTTTTATAATGGGAAGGAAAATACAAATAAT
Organism: Picea sitchensis; assembly: GCA_010110895.2. Classification (NCBI taxonomy): domain Eukaryota; kingdom Viridiplantae; phylum Streptophyta; class Pinopsida; order Pinales; family Pinaceae; genus Picea; species Picea sitchensis. The sequence continues at coordinate 87,035 of SNQJ01S0002628.1, forward strand.
ATAGGGATAACCCTCACCTAACCGTACCGGTTAATATTGGCCTTATTGAGCGTCTTTAACAATGAGTTGGGAAACATTCCATCATCCTAGGGTGAAGGGAGTAAGGAAAGGGAAGGGGGTAAGCTTGGTGAATCCCGACTGGAAAGAAAAGTCTCTAGCATTAAGTGCCCACTAAGTGATTCATGAAGCAAGTGGTATAGGGAGAACAAGTATAGGACAAAAATGTCTAGGTCTTAAACAAACAAACAATTGATGGATGGAGGAATGCTTCATGGGTAGGCACTTTGAGGCCTGGATAAATGTTTGTGCAACCAATGTGTTACCAACCTTTCTATTTACTTGAACTGACTCACTTAACTTAGTAGTTATTGGATGGGTGTTCGAAACAACCACTTGAGGAAATAGTATCTTTGTTGCTAGGCACTTAGACCTCTTTGTTATTCACCTTGGGAAAAAAGGCTTGCTTTGGTGGGTAGAACATTGCCATTGAATTGACTCATCCTACCTTTACTTATGTGTTACCGCCAATGCACATGTTCTATTAACCACCCTCTAGATAATGAATGACTCACATATACCCTACTTAGTTAGTGATTGTATGTGCTTGGGTATGCACTTAGAACTAGACTATTTACCCTTTAGGGTATATCCTCCTCGGACCTCGCAGGGGGGTGGAAGTCTCCCCTACACTCCCCCACGTGGAGGGGTGTATAGTCTTCCAGGGTGTAAATTCTTCATGGGGTATAAACACAACTGAAAACAAAGACCTCTGAACCAGGAAGATAATCAGGCTCCATAACCAACAATATCTCACTTGGTGAGTGATCTCAACAACTCCACCATTGTTGTATTTGTTGGACTATGAACCTTCTTAGACCTGGAAAATTTCTCATCTTCACCTTCATGCTTGAAGACCAACTAAAACTAAGTAGGAACTCAATTTCTCCCTAGTTACTCCCTTTGTTCATATGTCTGCAAGATTTTGGCTAGTGTGTATCTTTTCCAACATCAAATTTCCATCTTCCAAAACGGATCATATGAAATGGTACCTCAGTTGTATATGCTTAGTCTTTGAATGGAAGGTTGAGTTATTTTCAAGATGAATGCCACTCTCAATGTCACAGTACAACCTGTTATTTTCTTTCTTTCTGATGCAGGAGCATCGTCAACACGTCAAGTGAGTCAGCGCGGAAGCGGAAGATAGTTGAACAAGCATAAAATTTATTTTTGAAATTCACCTTGAAACTGTTGCGCAAACATTAATGTGAAAATTTAATGAAGCGCACTTTGTGTATTGTAATGGACCTTGAGCGGATAGCTCTCGTCCTTTGGTAGATATACGGCATTTAAAATAGTTAATGCTGGTAGATAGGAATTTAAGTCTAGATTTGATAGCTTTAGAACGCAAGAGGGAAAATGGATATAGACACCCTCATTGTATCATTGTAACGATAGCCTGAGAAAGAATGATTGAGAAGCAGAAGAGCAAGCAGAGAGTTGTGTAAAGACACACATGTACAGGCATTTGAATTAATAGAAGAAAGCTTTGATTCAAATTCATGGTTTTGTGTCATTTCTCTATGTATTGATGTTATGCTCATGAATGTTTGCTTCCTGTTATACATTTGATTTTATGTACTATGTATATGATTTCATGTTTAAATTGAAGTCTGAAAGGAAGGGTGAATGAGTTTCAATTGTTTCTCTATTTGAGCCAGAGAATTCTTGCAAGGAGCATAGTCGAATTGTCCGCAAGGAGTGTGTTGACAGAAGGGTTCAATTAGAGATAGCTTTTGTTCTCATTTCCTTGAAGGTGCAGTTAGGCACAGTGTCGTGCAAGGAGTGCTCAGGCCAGGTAAAAGTCTCAGGGTTGCGAACCTGAGTGAAGTGTTAAAGATTGGTGTTGCAAGGAGTGCGCAGAGTCGAGAGACTTCAACACTTAGACGTCGTTGAAGATTTGCTGCAAGGAGTGCGTGAAAGTTTCTTTATGGAGGACTTGAGAGTCGAGAACAAGCTCAGGAGGTATAGAACCTTGAGTAATTACCAAGGGGAGCACAGGGAGTTGGTGCCTTGAAATCTTGCAAGAAGTGTCGCAGGTTTGCGAGCAGGTGGGAAAGCTCTGTAGAAGAACATTTAGTCGTTTCGCAGAATTTCACCAGGAGAAAGGGATGATCGGGATTCTCCAGGAGAATCATAGAAATTTTGAGGGCCGATAGATCTCATGGAGGTGCAAGGAGGTTACGGCGAGAACGTCCGAAGGTTTAAAGCTCAGGAGGGGCAGAGCCGTCGATCCCGAGTCACAAGGACCGTCAGATCTACACGTGATATCGTGTATCGGGGATTCGCGAGTCGAAGCTCCAAGTTGTTGCAACAAGAATTGTGATATCATGATCCATGATATCCCGACGAGCCCAGAACCTTCCATCAATTTGGACGCGTGTCAGAAGATTCGAGGAAGTCGAAGTTTGGGCATCGGGGATTTAGAGATAAGCTTCTCTTGTAGTTTGGCATCGCGAAACATGATATCCCAATGGAGGAGTTGTGTGGGGCCACAGCAGGAGTTAGTGGAGGACAAGTGGCGTACCACATCGGGGATCGGGAAAAGGAAAGTCCCGAATCCATTGACATCAGGATTCACGATCCCGTGAATTCTGAAATCCTGATAGAAGTGACGGGGGTGGAAAATTCAATTCACACGTGTGCATCGGATTTTCGCCACGTCAGGTATTGGGAGTCGGTAAATCAAAGTGCTCAATATCGCAAGGGGTGAAACCACAATAAGATAAGTTCCGACAGAGACAGAAAGAGGTCAGTGTTGATTGAGGCATCGGATCTCGGGGATTCGAGAGCCCGACGCTCAACCTTTGGTCTCGTGAAGTCGCAAGTTCTGATTCCCCGCTAAGTAAGGAAAGGGGGATCGCGTGAAGAGATATGTGGGAGAAGATTTCCCGATAGGGAAATAGAAGGACCAGTTAGTGTTCTTCAAGACAAGGGAAGAAAACATCTTGTGTGAGCGGATGTGCCCGTGGGTGTGACTGCGTCACTTTCTTCCCAATTCCTCCATAAACCTCTATAACCAAATCATCTCTTTACTAGCCTTTGTAGCAGAAACATACTCTGCCTTTTTTATTGAAAGTGAAACAACCTTTTCTAGTTTCAAAATCCAACTTACTTTTGTTCCATCTATAGTAAAAACATACCTTGTGGTGCTCCTCGTGCTATCTTTATCACCTGTCATATATGAATCAACATATCCTTGTAGAACAATGTCTGAACCTCCAAACATAATGCATGAGTAGAAGTACCTCTTAAATACCTGAGAATACACTTTACTGCCTCCCAATGTTCTTTACTTGGATTGTTCATATACCTGCTCACAAATCCCACTGCATGTGCAATATATGGTCTTGTGCAAACCATCGCATACATCAAGCTGCCAATTGTTGATGAATAAGGGACCCTGGACATGTATTCTATACTCTCTTGTATCTTGGGGAACATTTCCTTAGTTAATTTTAAATGGTTGGCCAAAGGTGTACTAACTGGTTTTGCATTCTACATTCTAAACCTCTCCAACACCTTCTCTATGTACTCACCCTGAGACAATGTCAATTTGTGGCTTTTCCCGTCTCTTGTTATTCTCATACCAATGATTTTATTTCCAGCACCCAAATCCTTCATCGCAAATGAATTAGATAATGTCTTCTTGAGAACATTTATATCCTACATATTAGACCCTACAACAAGCATTTCATCTACATACAATAGCAAGATAATGTAGCTTCCATTTTCTATCCTTTTAAAATAAACACAGTGATCAGAATGACATCTACTATAACCTTGTTCTCTCATAAACCTGTCAAACTTCAAATACCATTGCCTTGGATCTTTTTTTAGGCGATACAATCTCTTCTTCAACCTTCATACCAAATTATCCTTTTTTTTACCTCATACCCCTATGGTTGTTGCATATAAATCTCTTCCTCCAAATCCCCATGGAAAAAATCTATTTTTACATCTAACTATTCAAGATGCAAATCGTCTACTGCCACAAGACTTAAAATAGTCCTAATTGAAGTCATTTTAATAGCAGGAGAAAATATTTCATCAAAATTTATACCTTTATTTTGTGCTAACCCATTTACAACAAGTTTATCCTTGTATCGTTTTTTTCCTCCATCTTCTTCCTTCAACCCGTAAACCCATTTATTTTGCAATGCTCTTTTTCCTACAAGAAACTGAACCAAATCCCAAGTCTAGTTATTTACTAGGGAATCCATTTCCTCTTCCATGCCTTGCTCCCACTTCTTCTTAGTGTCTACCTGCATTTCCTCTTCATAACATTCTGGTTCACCAGAATCAGTCAATAATAAATAATACAATGAAGGAGAGTTACGTTCAAGGGATTTAATTAACCTGGTAGATCTTGTAACAACACTTGTAGGAGTTTGAGGTACCTATTGCTCCTGTTGTTGTACATTTTGATTTTCTGGTACCTTTGGAATTTCTTTTTCATTGTTCTTATCAAGCACAGTGTATTCTGATTTTTGTTTTTCTTATATCTTTCCCTGCACCTCATCTTTGTACATGACCTTCTCATTGAATATGACATCTCTACTCCTAATGATTTTGTGATTTTCAAAATCCCATAGGTGATAACCAAAATCATTAACATTGTATCCAATAAAGGTACACTTCTTGTATTTTTCCTCAAGCTTTGTTCTATTTTCTTTATCAATATGGGCATATGCTTCACAACCAAAGGTCTTAAAAAAAGAATAGTTTATCTTTTTACCTGTCCATGCCTCATATAGAATTCCACAATCCAAAGAGCTTAAAGTTCCTTTGTTTATTAAGTAAAAAAAAGTATCTACAACATCTTCTCGGAACTATAAGGGTGGACCAACATGCAATCTCATACTCCCTGCATGCTCCATGATTGTCTTGTTCATCCTTTCTGACACACCATTTTCTTTTGGTGTTCCTAGAACTGTCTTCTCTCTATGAATCCCATGGTATGAACAATAATCATCAAACTCCTTGCTGCAATATTCACCTCTATTGTTTGATCTGAGACACTTCAATCTTTTCATGTCTCATTCTCAACCAAATATTTCCATTTCTTAAAAGTATCAAAAACATCATATTTTTGTCGAATGTAATAAACCCAAGTTTTTCTAGTTGCATCATCAATAAAAGTAATATAATAATGAGAGCCACCAAGAGATTATACCTGAGTTGGTCCCCATACATATGTATGCACAATCTCTAACCTTTCACTCGTCTTTTATTTTCCAACTTTGAGAAATCTAACTCTCTTTTGTTTTCCATAAACACGATGCTCACAGAAATCCAAATGAATTTGTTTAAGATATGGAAACAAATTTCTTTTGTGAAGTATCTGCATCCTCTTCTCACTCAAGTTTCCAATCCTATTTTTCAAGATGTTGTATCCACTCTCGTAGAAGCTAAAGATATAGAAGAGTCAATATTACCAGTACATAAATACAATGTACCGACCTTCTCTCCTTTGGCTATCACCAATGATCCTTTGGTGACCTTCCACACCTTATCTGTAAATACGGATATCCAACCTTCACTTTCCAATTTCCCTATTGAAATTATATTTTTCCTTAGATATGGAACATTTCTTACCTCTTTCAATAGCCATTGGTTTCCATTCCTTTGTTTTATTTTTACCTTTCCCATTCCAACAATTTTGCATGGTGCATCATCACCCAAATGAACCTGTCCAAAATCACCTTGAACATAATCTAGAAAATGTTTCCTATGGGGTGTGGCATGAAATGAAGCCCTTGACTCTACTACCCAAGACTTAAAAATATTATCTACAGAAAGAATCAAAGCATCTTGTAAAACATCACTTGTTACATTTTCTTCCTGATTTTTTCTCTGTTGTCCATCTCTTTATTTCTTTGGAGCTCTGCAGTATTTATTCAAATATCCTTTATTCCCACAATTCCATCATTCTATATTTCCTAGTCTGGATTTGGATCTGCCCTTCCTAGAATTCTGCGTGGTTTCCTGAGCCCTTTCCTCTATCCTTTTATCTTCCCTTGTTCTCCATGTTTAACACATTACCTGATGTCTCACTTGTGTTTTTCCATCGCATTTCCTCACTAAGGATAACACCAACAACATCATCAAATTTTAAAGTGTTTGAACTAGAGACAGAGTTACTTACATCCATGACGAAGTCGTTCCACCTTTCTGGCAATGAGCACAAGGTTAGAATATCCCTAACCTCATCATCAAAGTCCACATTTACAGAAATTAGTTGATTAGTAACTGTATTAAATTCATTTAAATGATCTGCAATAGACCCACCTTCTAACATCATCATATTAAATAATATCTTCATTAAAATTACCTTATTGGACATCGAGGATTTTTCATACATTTTATCCAATGCATCCATCAACTCCTTCATTGTCTTTTCTTTTGAAATATTGAAAGCCACTGACGTTGCCAAGCTCAACCGTATCATTCCTAGTGCCTTTCTATCAAGAACCTCTCATTCTTCATCCTTCATGGACGTCGGCTTCTTTTGCTATTCCACCCAATGGTAGGAATAGATCCTTCTGATATAAATATTGCTCCATCTTCATCTTCCATGAATGGTAGTTTTGACCATTAATTTTCTCGACCCTAAAATTTTCATCTTCCACCATTTCTCCCACTTGAACCAAGAACCCTCTTTTCCTACGAGTTATCTTTCGATCTGATACTAGTTGTTAGAAAAACAAGATCATGGAGAAATAAAATAAAAAAAATGGGGAAATAAAACACATAAGATACACAATACAATAGATATGTAGATATACTTGGTTCACCCAGTGTGGGCTACTTCCACCAAAGAAATTGCTAGGCCCTTCCTTTGTTATTATCCAACAAATGAAGGGATACAACCTACATCACACCCATTGTAACTTCCTCTTCTTTCTCTCATAGTCTCCTCTCTCAGAATACAATATTCGCAATGATCCATAGCCGAAGTACATTTCCCTCATAAAATAGGGTTTCATTCTAGGGTAAAAACCCTAACATAACTTCTACCGTTAGATCTGTGACCTTATAATGAATAGTCTAGATTTACTATGAAATTACAATATACATTTACAAGGAAATTTTTCCTTCAGGGACCCGCTTTCTCATAGACCCCCCAACCAGGGAGATATCCCCCTCGGGACCTCGTAGAGGGGGAAATCCCCCACTACACTCCCCCACGCGGAGGGGTGTACAGTCTTCCAGGGTGTAAATTCTTCATGGGGTATAAACACGGCTGAAAACAAAGGCCTTTGAATCAAGAAGATAATCAAGCACCACAACCAACACATCCATCGGACTATTTTGGATGAGGGAGCCTCCACCTGTGTCATGTATTTGTCTTGTTGGAGAGCTCTCATTTCTCCTAAGATTAGTCAGTCTCCTACCACCTTGAAATTGTTTAATGGGCATGATTTCCAGCCTCACAGACTTTTGCAATCTTTCATTGTGACATTGGAGGGTAAGATTGTTTTGGTCGATATCGAAGTAGTTGACGCACCCCTGGATTAAAATTTGTTACTTGGTCATAGTTGGTTCTATGCAATGAATGTCGTCGCATATACAGTGTTTCATGTTTTACGATTTCCCCATCAAGGAAGAATTATCATCGTTGACCAACTGGACTATATAACTCCAGATCTCCATAATGTGATGGTGAATGATGTTCCTTTTCTAGGTCAGTCTAGTCTTGAGAGTGTAGGAGTAGGTATCCTTAAGGATTCCTCACTCATGGGGGTTTTTCCTTTACCTACTCCTTCCATCCCGCATGTTTCCGCGTTAAATATGATTTTGACTTAGGTACGACAATCCCATAATCATATGATTCTTTAGTAATATTTGGTTTCAACTAGCATAGTTCATTGTCTCTGTCAAGATCATTAAAACATGAAACATACCCCCCTCCATTCCAATCGAGTCTTACTCTGGATCACATACTTGAGCCTTCTTTTCCTCTGTCTAGTGAAAATGTTCCCATTAGTAACCAGACACCTAAACGAGGAAAGAAGAAGATTCGTTGGAGGAAACGACGCTTGGGTGAAAAGTCTCCAGCCTCTGAGCATTATACTAGAGAAAACTCACTATATTTTTTCATGAGAGCTAGGGGAAAAGTACCTCTATAGAGACACACTGCTAGGAATGATCCTCGCTTTGGGTCATCCCCATCGTAACATAGTATTCTTTTCTAGAATGACCTTAGTATTTGTTCTTTCATGTGCTTGTAAATACATGAGAATAAGTTACTGAGATCAGTATTTATTTTGTCTCGTGATCATTAATACATGATAATAGGTTACCGAGTATACTTTATCTCTTTTTAGGACTCGTAAAATTTATACAAAAAAGGAACTCTTTGGAGTCTCTTTTACGCTCTTTTTAGACTCCCTAAACATGAAAAGGTTGTCGAGTGAACTTGTCTCCTTTCACACTCGTGAAAAGGGTTATAAAGGACATCTTTCGATGTTTGGTTTATCTATTTTTTGGCTTCGAAAGAACTATTTTACGAAAAAGGACCTCATTACAGAGAACTCTTTAAACTCTTTTTTAACTCCTTAAAAACAAAAATATTGTTGGGTGATATTGTTGTCTTTTGCGCTCGTTAAGTGAATTAGAAAGCACGTCTGTTGAGCAATAGTTTATCTCTTTTTTGGTCTCATCAGACTATTTATGAAAAAGGGACATGATATTCAAGAATGATTAGAAGATTTGTCCTCGGTATCATTTTATACTTTTTTGTACCATGGGGACTAACTCTACAAAAAATTGTATTGTGGAGTCTTCTTTATCAAATCTTTTCAGACTCTCGAAATATGAAAAAAACATCGAGTTTTCTTTCCTTGGACTTGTAAAATATACAGAAGGACCCATCTAGGACTGGACCCTTTCTTATTTAGGTTCATTAAACATGTGAAAATGGGACTCATCGGAGATGATCTTATACTGATCATATGTTATCCTCCTCAAACTCACTAAAAAACAAAGAGGTACTCAGCTATCTGGTTGGGGGGGGAATTTGAGAAGTGGGTCAAGTATTTCATTTATGGAAGCTTGATGTCACCCTTGGACATGGCATTTGTGTGTATCTCATGTGTTGCCATACTCTTTTGACTCCTTCAAAAGAGAACCTTTGGTTGTTGTCTCATTCCATGCATCGTAATACTCGTTTGACTCCTTCGAAGAGATCCATTGGTTGTCATCACATCATCATACTTGGTCTTCATGATTTGTTCATTCAATGTTTACAAGTCATTCATTGTGTCGCCATATGTTCAAAGGAAGTCAACCTCTACATTTTCACCCATGTGTTAGTTCACCATCATTTGATACATCACTATTCATCACTATCCTTATTTGTTTCATGTTGATTATGGGGGATACATAATGGCCCTCCTTCAACAAGTCTATTTTTGTCAACATCAACACATTATCCGGGAATTGGATTTAGAAACCAATCAGTAAATTGGATTATGCATGCCTCAATGGAAGGTTTCCTCACCTTCGACAGTGGGTTTTACATCATAGACCCCTGATCAATTGATTCCATGAGTGTTCGACTTCAGGTCATCTATTCACATTCGTTGGGATGTACTAGGGTACGACGGGAGTCATTGTCATCATTGATGATTTCCCTCACACTTGTTAACGGTTTACATCATTGACCAGTAATCAAGTGGTTTCTGCCATGTTCGATGCCAAGACATTTATTCACATGGATAGATTCGTACTATTCGGGATCAGGATTGAATACCTTGGGGGACTATCTAGTAAACGCTCATTCTCTATTATCTTCCTTCCCCATGCTGAGATGGAGATTATGAATTTGTGATATATATTGTGAGGTAGATCCACTTTGTATTGGTTTGTGGCTATGTTCTATCATGTTGTAGCTCCACTATGTACAATCTCATGGCTACATTTTGAACGAGTCATGGAGATATGGATCCAAATTGTATGTTTGGTGGCCATATCCTTCATTAGTACTTTCATGGATCTGTAGTGTATTTTTTGACAACCATGCTTTGATTTCAAATTATTCCAAGTATGGGTATGCCTACCTCGGGGGTGATATATCTATATTGATGGATGTTTTCTTTTTTCTTTTTCGACAGGTCTTCTAACTTCAATGGCTTGATTCCACAACATTACAAAGTGTTTCAGCCATCGTTTGCTCCTCTGATATCAAACTTTGGGGGGCATATGTTATATGTTATTTTGTCACACCTAGATAAGTGTCAGATTTCACTTTGCTAGGTATCGTACTGCTAACACCTCACCCTAATTGTCATGATTGCAATGAAAAAATGTCAATCACATGTCATGATCCCTTGGAAAGTTGGAGGAAGAAAAACATTATTTTAGGGTCGAAATATCACATTCCACCTTGTCTTTCTGGCTCTTTTTTACCATGGTAGCCCCCATTTTCACTCTTGGGGAGAAACTATCACCCTTTGGTCACCCTCTCTACCACTATGGGGGAGAAACCAGGTTTCTCTATCTTCCCTTCTAGGGTAGCGATCATGCATATTCAATCAAATCCCATGAATCTAAGGGCATCTTTCGAGGACTTTCTGGATGTTTCTTGGTTTGTTTTTTTGTTTTCATCAAGATATGAATCAAACCTCCTTATATCCTATCTTGGGAGAAATAATAACCATGAAGATAACTCAAATCCTAACCTAATCCACCTTATCCTCAACCATGTTCTTGATTTACCCTAGTGGTTAAACCTTTCTGCATCTATATAACTAGGTCATTTCATAGTGAGAGGGGGATGGAAAAGAGGCATATCAAACTTATGATATTTTCAAGGAGTGTCAAACCTTTGTTTATGTGAAGAAGTTTATTTGGATTTATGTTCAAGGGATGAAGAAGGAATCTTGGAGGATTGCAACATCACCAAGTTGTAAACTTCTTTCTTTTCATTGAATATAATAACTTGGCATATTTCTCTTATAATTTTATGTTCACTTCTTATCTATTTGATTACTTGGTGTGATTTATCAATAGGTGGGGTTTCTATAACCTAATCATAGATATTAGTAGGAGAATTTTTATCTGTTCTTGCAAGTTTGACTTTGTGACAGAGTTACTTGGATTGGAGCTCAACCATTGGAGAAACGAGGACAAACATCATAAATCAGGTGCACATGCCTTTTCTCCTTATCTCTCATCCATATCGCAAGGAAATAGAATAGTTATATTGGAGGATGTTAGTGTCCATTCGTTAGAGGTTGTCTCACTTGTAGGAAACCCAAGTGAGGGGAACTCAACCTACCCCCAAGGGGAGACTTCTCACCACAATGTACCCTCTTTATATCGGTGACAGGTTGAGGGTTTCATTTGATGTAACTAGTATTCCATTACTATATATTATGCCAATACTACATGGTCATTGGCTCATGGGTTTAAAGTGTTTACCCTGTTTTTTTTACTTTAAAAAGAATACATCTCTTATTATATATAATTTATTTTCGGCATTTTCTTCCTCTGTTCAATCAATAGTATGTTTCTATTATTTCTTTGTAAATTAAGAATACATAATTCATGGAGTTTCTTCTCTCAAGTTTCTATGATAGTATTTTATATCATTTCAAACCAGAGCGCTTTGATTAGAAACCCTATGCTTATCATCAAGGTTTATTCTAGTTTATGATTAGAGAAATATTTTTATTATTGTTGTGTGTGTGTGTGTGTGTGTGTGTGTGTGTGTGTGTGTTTATTTGAACAAGTCATTTTGAAATAAAACCCATGCATAGCCTAGTTTCTTAAATAGTCATTATTCTGCAATATGTTTGTTGTATACAATTTATATTCTTGTATTTCTATTCAAGAAATCTCTTAGGGTTTCTCTAAAATCCCTCTTTAAACAATTAAAACATAAAATATATTTAAGTATTATTTTCTTGTTTTATGCAAACATAATAGGCTATTTACACCTATAATAATTTGTAGGTTCTTCTATAATTTCTTGTACTTCTCATTAAAATAATTATAAACAATGTTATTTACAAAATAAAAACATTTCACTTAATTTTAAGTAAATATATATATATATATATATATATATATATATTTTTACTATGAATTTCTCAAATATTTTCTACTATATCAAACAATGCAAATTATAAATTCATTTCTGACTGCAATGTAATAAATCATAACCAGAATAGAATAAACAATTTTAAATAAACATATATGAGTCTACTTCAATAATTGGAAACAAAGTGAGTAGAGAACCATTTCCTCCCAACCATAGAAATGAACATCCAATACTACTTGTTCTTTCCACCCCCGAGCCTAAATCATTATTCCATAGGGACTAAAAACTATATAAACTTATTCAAAAATCTCAAAGTTTGATTCTTTCTCAGAACCATCAAACTTAACTTTCCTCGCAAGTACTCAGCAGCATCCCACCTCATAACATACTTGTGTATAATAACTTTCCTATGTATTTTTCAAGTTAGCCTCATCCCTAACCCTAGGGAATATTCTTGACCTAACTTTGTGATAGCTTGTTCCCTCACATCCCACACCTTTGGGAGTAGGGTTCCACTTGTCCCATGGACAATATTTACTCTAGTGTTTTTTATCATTTCACTCACTCATGGAATAATGATTTACTCTTTCTAACTTGATTCTATAATCAATTAGTTTCTTGATTAACTAAAATAAAATAAATATTACAAAAATATCAATCATCAATGTTTATGATGATATAATTCTCATAAGTATTTTTCAATACTTTCACAACATAGGTTTGCAAAAATTTAAAATGTTTAAATGTTTGTAAATTGAGGGACATTGCATCCTCTCCCCCTTGAAATGAACACCATCCTCGATGTTCTAATATGAGCACATCAACTCTAGAATAGGAATGGATATTTATTTCTCATGGTTTCCTCCATTTCCCAAGTAGCCTCCTTGGTAATAAAGTTCCTACACTGCTCTTTAACCTGAGTGATGGCTTGGTTCCACAACATAATTTCCTTCATGTCAAGAATACGTAGTGGTTCCACCTGAAACTCGTCTTCGAGTTCAACCTAAATCACATTCCAATTTATAGAATGAGTTATGTAATGTACATACTTCTTTAATAATCAAACATGAAATACATTGTAATTTTTTAAATTGGTTGGAAGTGCAAGCATTGGCTCCAGTTTGGAAAGCACTTGAAATGGCCTGCAATACCATGGTGCCAACTTGGCACTTTTTTTGTAGTGTCCCCAAGGCCGAGCCTCATAGTGAAACATGTTCTGAAAAGAATTGTAATTATGATTTATAGGATGGTGAGCCGAGTTCTTATAAGCTGGAGACTTATGTGTTTGTTAGGCCAGGGAGCCTAAGTGTTGAAGGCCAGGAGCCTGATGTTGTACTTGTATGTATGCAGAACATTTAATAAAATATAAACACCACCAGGTGAAAACCGACCACGATGAATGAGTGAAGGGGGAATAAGCATACACAGAGTGGGCAAGGAATTAGGGGCTAGAAGGTGGGAAAGGGGCTAAGTGTTGAGCCTAGGGGCTAAGCCTAGGGGGCTTAAGCCTGGGAATAATATTTTAATATTATTCCAAAAAGACATGTGCATTTTGTGTTTTATCCTAAGTTTTGGCAAGGGAGGACGTACAAGGGTGATGCATTCTAGTGGAACGCATGCAGTTCCATGGGTGACAAGTGTCAACCATGACGCATGCGAATAAATGGCCAGGGTGAGCCGTGAGAAGGGTTCCTCCTCCTCCATTCGACCCTCGAACTGCCAGAAGTGAACTGGTTTGACTCCTGCAGAGAAACCCTCGTGCATCCTCTGAACCGAAAAGGCATGTATCTGTGTTTGTTCCGGGATAGCCGATACATCCCCTATCTGAATAGTTCGAACCTGCATTGACCCCTGTATGGATTGTTTGTCACACATCCCCGACAACCAGAGCGTGAGTCTATCCTGTGTTGGCGGATTGGGAAATAAGAAGTGAACTGCCATTGTTGAACCTGTTGGAAAGCCCGTGTCTGTTTTCCCCGTGGGTTGTTGTGACCATGCAGTGTTGGACTGTGTGGGGTCTTGTTGGCCAGTGGTACAACGCTCTCTCTAGGTGAGATAGGTGATTGAGGTTGGTAGAACAGGTTGTTGGCCTATGAGCGACTCTCTCCAGGTGAGAGAGTGCGCAGAGGAAGGAGAGAACTCCTGGAAGGAACCCTGTAGCTGCCACAGAGCCCGGAGACTTCTAGTCCAGCCTGTTCCTGTAACCCAAGGCAAGGGAGATTAGCAGATGAAGGACTGTCCAGGTGACAGAGAAGGTGTATACTCCTGGGGTGGAATAGGCATGTGGGGAATGAGGGTATGTGGGAAGTGAGCGTGGGAGGTTCCTTGGAGAGAATTCCTTCCTTGTGGTTGTGTGTTGTTTTCCCTGTAACCTCAGCCTAGCCTAGATTTCCTTACCTTGGGGTGGAGCTTAGTCCCAGCTCGGGGGTGACCCATTGCTGAGCTGATGAGAAGTGCGGTCTAAGGCTGGGAGGTTCATGGAAGGCCTGCACTTGGTTGGTGGAATCTACCACTGTTAAAAGATAAGTATCTGATTATGTTTTTATCACGTTGTGCATGACTCTACTGTTTATGTTATCATGATTTCCGTTGTGTATATGAATTAATATGGAATGCTATGGTTTGTTAATTATAGCAGTAAATAATATGTTTTACTCTGAGCTTGAATGTGTTTAATTGTTTTTAAGCATATGGATCATATAATACATGTACAAATTATGTATAGAGTGGTGTTATAACCTTCTCTTAATAGTGATTAAACCTTGGTAGCTGAAAAGGTGCGCTATAGTTTGGTATCAGAGCGATAAAGTGGTTAGTAGCATAAAAGGTGTGCTACAGTTTGGTATCAGAGCCAAGGTTTTGACACTGAGCCTAGATGGGCCAGTGGAGCGGTCTTTGGATCGAGAATGCGAAGGGAAATTGGGTCTGGAAGGCCAATTTCGGACCCTGGTTTTCTCCAAAGTGTCAAGGAGTTACTTGACGAGTTTTTAAGATCAGGAGGTATAGCGGTGTTATGAAACCACCGCCAGTGTGGTATAAGTCCACAGGGAGAGAGGACTCCACACCAAAAGTGTAGGAGCTTTAGGATCTGTTCGGGAGGGAAGGTGAACCCTCGTGACCATTAGATCTGGAAAGTGTGCACGGGGTTTAAATCCCTTTGGAAATTGCACAGGAGTGTGGAAATTGCGATACGCGAAATCCCGAATTAGTTAGGAACCGTTTGACCCGTCAGATCTCGGTTGGAAAACCCGATAGTCGTTGGATCTGTCAGGAGATATCCGAGGGTTAAAACCCCAATGAATAGGGATGAAAGCCATGAAATAGATCTAAACCATCCGAAGGACGGAGGCCACGTGTCATGAGATTACCCATTTCAGGAAATCGGGAATCACGGAATCGGGAATCCTGATGACGAGGGCTCGGGATTTTTCATGGTGAAAACCCTGGGATAGATCTAAACTGTCCAATGGACGGAGGTTATGTGTCGAGAGATTAACTGCATCAGGAAACTAGGGATTGATATTTTGGGAGTCCCGTGATCGCGATTTCGGACTCTCGTGATGATAAACCCAATGAACGGACGAGATGCTTTCGGAGGATCTCAAGGTCTGTGACGACCGTTAGATGTGAGGAAGATATGTTGGCTTTAAGCTGGGGCGCGAATGTGCATTAAGTTAAGTAACGAGTAGATCTGGACGGCCAGAGTCCACCCACCCAGATCTACGGCTGAGGTTTCATTCTAGAGCCCCCTTGTTGTTCTACCTTTAGCAGTGGGGGGGGGGTCCAGAATCGGACGTGCAACTCTCAAAAGGTTGAGATTAATTCACCTTGATCAACGGTGCTCAGGTGAGTTCC
>SNQJ01S0002628.1:103005-123794 GCA_010110895.2 Picea sitchensis
CATGTGCATTTTTTGTTTTATCCTAAGTTTTGGAAAGGGAGGACGTACAAGGGTGATGCGTGCTGGTGGAACGCATGTAGTTCCATGGGTGACAAGTGTCAACCCTAACGCATGTGAATAAACAGCCAGGGTGAGCTATGAGAAGGGTTCCTCCTCCTCCATTCGACCCTCGGACTATCAGAAGTGAATTGGTCTGACTCCTGCAGAGAAACCCTCGTGCATCCTCTGAACCAAAAAGGCGTGTATCTGTGTTTGTTCCGGGATAGCCGGTACATCCCTTGTCTAAATAGTTCGAACCTACATTGACCCCTGCATGGATTGTTTGTCATGCATCCCCGAAAACCAGAGCATGATTCTATCCTGTGTTGGTGGATTGGGAAATAAGAAGTGACCTTCCATTGTTGAACCTGTTGGAAAGCCCGTGTATGTTTTCCCCGTGGGTTGTTGTGACCACGCAGTGCTGGACTGCATGGGGTCTTTTTGGACAGTGTTACAGCGCTCTCTCCAGATGAGAGAGGTGATTGAGGTTGGTAGAATAGGTTGTTGGCCTATGATCGACTCTCTCTAGGTGAGAGAGTGCGCAGAGGAAGGAGAGAACTCCTGGAAGGAACCCTGTAGCTGCCACAGAGCCAGGAGACTTCTGGTCCAGCCTGTTCCTATAATCCAAGGCAAGGGAGATTAGCAGCTGAAGGACTGTCCAAGTGACAGAGAAGGTGTATACTCCTAGGATGGAATAGGCATGTGGGGAATGAGGGTCTGTGGGCAGTGAGCATGGGAGGTTCCTTGGAGAGAATTCATTCCTTGTGGTTGTGTGTTGTTTTCCCTGTAACCTCAGCCTAGCTTAGATTTCCTTACCTTGGGGTGGAGCTTAGTCCCAGCTCGGGGGTGACCCATTGCTGAGCTGATGAGCAGTGCAGTCTAAGGCTGGGAGGTTCATGGAAGGCCTTCACTTGGTTGGTGGAATCTACCACTGTTAAAAGATAAGTATCTGATTATGTTTTTATCACGTTGTGCATGACTCTACTATTTATGTTATCATGATTTCCGCTATGTATATGAATTAATATGGAATGCTATGGTTTGTTAATTATAGCAGTAAATAATAGGTTTTACTCTGAGATTGAATGTGTTTAATTGTTTTTAAGCATATGGATCATATAATACCTGTACGAATTATGTATAGAGTGGTGTTATAACCTTCTCTTAATAGTGATTAAACCTTGGTAGCTGAAAAGGTGCGCTACAGTTTGGTATCAGAGCGATAAAGTGGTTAGTAGCATAAAAGGTGTGCTACATTTTCCCAATTTCAATGCACTATTTTTGGGTTTGATTTTAAGATAAACATGATCTCCTATATTAAATTCTACATGTGTTTTTAAAACATGAAAATCTATTTTGTCTTTCCCATGCACTTTTCAAATTTTGTTTTGTTTTTTCAACAATTGTCTCCATTTCTTTTAGCATATCTAAACCTAAAATAATTCGGTCAACTGGGTTGTCTCAACTAACAGGTGTTCAACACTTCCTATCATACATAAACTCAAAGGGAAACATCTTTAAGGAGGTATAATAACCGTTATTATATGAAAAATCAACCAAATTAAGGTACTCTTCCCAGTCTCTTGGATGATTCATCACTTGCATTTGGAGCATGTCCTCTAAATTTTGGTTGAGCCTTTCAATCTGACCATCATTTTGCGGGTGGTAAGCGGTACTAAAGTTCAACCAAGTGTCCAAAACACTGAACAAAGATTTCCAAAAATTCAAGGTGAATTTTGTGTCCATGTCTATAATTATAGTCTTGGGTATACCATGCATCCTAAATATTTCCTTCATGAAAAATTATATAATGTTGATAGTTTTATGAGTTGATTTTACTGGAATGAAGTGTGTATCTTTAGTGAGTTTGTCTACTACTACCATTATAGAATCATTTTGTTTCTTAGTTTTAATTAGTCATGTAATAAAATCCATGATGATTACTTCCCATTTCCATTCAAGAATGGGTATTTGCTACAACAATCCCGCTAGGTGACAGTTCTCAGATTTATCATGTTGGAACTCAAGACACCTACCAAGATATCTAGCTACTCCCATTTTCATTCCAGGCCAGAAATACTCTTTTTCAAAGATGTTATAGTCTTTTGGTATCATGGGTGACCTAAATAAGGTTTCTTATGTACTTCAGCCAGTATTAAAATTTTCAATTCTACACTGTTTGGAACATAAATTATGTCTTTGTATTGCACTAAACCATCCTAATTACATATAAACTTCAATTCTTCTTCAACTGAGCCATTATTCTGTTTTTTTCTTGTAAATTCTTATAAATTTCATCATTTTGTGTTGTTGATTTAATTCTTTGTTTTAAATCAATTTGCATATTACTACTGACAATTGCATTTAATTTTCTATTTAGTGCATATGTTATTTTGTTTTCTTTTACTTTAATGTTTTTTTTCTCGAAATCATACTCACTTAGGAAAGTTAAGCATCTTGCCTATATTGCATTCAAGTTTTGTTGATCGAAAAAAGTATTTAAGGCTAATATTATATTTTTTCAACAAAAATATCCTACCTAAAAAGTAGTGTCGCCGCATTTTTAAAGCATGCACAATAGCGATTAATTCTAGAGCATGCATTGCATAGTTATTTTCATGAGGTTTCATTTTTTTTTATTCATAGGCAATCACATAGTCATCATGTAATAACACTCCTCCTAACCCTTCTTTTGAGGCATCATTACAGACCACAAAATCTTTATGTGGGTCTATTATCTTCAAGATAAGTGTCGTGGTTAATAATTTTTTCAATCTTTCAAAACTTTCTTCACATTTTTCTGACCACTTGAATTTGATTCCCCTCTTTTGCAATGAAGTTATTGGAATATAAAGTTTAGAAAATCATTTTATGAATCTACATTAATAACTTGTGATTCCCATGAAAGATCGGACATCCAACACATCCTTTGGCACTAGCCAATCTAGGATGGCCTTGACCTTGTCTAGGACAACTGATATCCCTTCACCTGAAATCACATGTCCCAAATATTGTACTTTATCCTGATAAAATTCACATTTACTGAACTTTGCATACATTTGATGCTCCCTAAGTGTTTGCAAGACCATTTTCAAGTGTTCTTCATGTTCCTCTTTGGTTTTTGAATAGATCAATATATCATCTATGAAAACAATTACGAACTTGACTAAATATTTTCTCAACACACTGTTCATCAAGCACATAAATGTAGCAGGTTTGTTTGTTAAACCAAAAGGTACCACTACAAATTCATAGTGTCCATATATACTTCGGGAAGCAGTTTTTTGAATGTCCTCCTCTTTAATTCTAACCTGATGGTATATTGACTTAAAATCTGTCTTAGAGAAAATATTAGCTCCTATGACTTGATCAAAAAATTCATCAATGTTGGGTAAAGGATTGTTTTTTGTAATTTTGTTGTTAAGTTGTTTGTAATCAATACATAATTGGAAAGTTTCATATTTATTTTTGAAAAACAAAATTGGTGCCCCCCACAGAGATGCACTAGGTTTGATATATTGCTTATCCAACAGTTCTTGAAGTTGCATCTTAAGTTCAGTCATTTCTTAAGTACTCATTTTGTAAGGGGCCTTATACACTAGTGTAGATCTGGGTACTAAATATATGGTAAAATATGTATCTCGTCTAGGAGGTATTCCTGGAATTTTCTCCGAAAACACATCCTGGAATTCTTTCAATATTAGATCCTTAATTAATACATTTTCATTTATTTCCTCATTACTTTCGGATATGTGCATAGCATAAATCTCATAATCTTTCCGTGTATCCCTTTTTAACTGTAAAGTGGAGATATGTCTTACTAACACACCCTGCAGTATTCTTTTTATTGTTTTGTTTTTTTCAAAATCATCTAAAAAGCTAAAAGTCTTGTCATGGCAGTTTACAACAGATGAATGTTTTTCCAACCAATTCATGTGTGTGAGAAAATAATAAGATACTAATGGTAAAATATTTAGATCTAATTTGGTATCCATACCATCCATGTTTACCACATAGTTTTTTACCAACTCAACAACTTTTCTTTGTGTTCCTATAGCTAACTGAACTAGCCAAGATTTCTTATGTTTTATTTTATCCAGCTTACAATTTTCTACCACTGTAGGTGAAATATAGATCAAACTTGCACCAAGTTCTATTAAAATGGACACATGTTTCTAATTTAACATACCTTCTATCTCCACCATGGAGGATTGATGATCACCCTATCGATTTTCCAAGGAAGCATTGATTTTATGAATACTCCAGGCAATATCATTTATTGTTGTTAGTTCCTGAATATTATGTACTTCCTAATTTCTATTTTTATTTAAAGAGAAGTTTCGATATAGGTGAGGTTATTTACATCCCCAACACTGAAGAGGCGGCCTAACTGTCTCACTAACTTTATTAAATTTGTAAAATTTGTTGGTTTATTGTTGTTCTGAACTGGTCCACTTTGTTGTCCAACAAATTTGCTTCTCTCGACTGGTCCATTGTGTGATGGTTGTCAAGGATTCTTAAATCGTTTCTTCTTAGGATCGAACTTGTCCTTATGTTTATGATGCCATGTTTTTTCATTTTCAAATCTCTGTTTAAGTTGATTAAAGCATAGTTTAGCATGCCTTATTACTTCATCCATTGTCTTCAGATAAGAAATTCAATTTTGTCTTTGTATGCTTGAGGTAAACAACTCATGAACCTATGAATTTTTTCCTTCTCCTCCCTAAGGTAAGGTAGATATCTCATCATATTCACAAATCTAGTGACAAAGTATTCAATAGATATATGTTCTATTTTAAGATCATGGAACTCCTTGGCATTTTCATCATAATATCATTTCATTAAATACTTTTGTTTATAATATTTCTTGAATATTTTCCAGTTCAGTTCACTACTCCTAATACTGTTAACGTTTTTTGTCTCCTACCACCAAATGGAAGATTTTCCATTTAGTTGATAAATTATTAATCTATCCCTCGAGTTTTTGGGATAATTGTAGATTTGGAAGTATTTGTAAATCATGTTCATAAATCAAGGTTTTGCTCCCTCTTCAGACTCACCATCAAAGTTGGGTGGTCTCATTTTATTAAACTCTCCAAGTAATTCTTCCTCATGACATTTCCTTTTCTTAGTTTTAGGTATATGTAAAGTGTTTCCATCATAGTTATCCTCACTACTTTCTTCATTTAATAACTTTGTTTTATCATTGTTTTCTTGATATTCCTTACGCTTGTGTGACTCTTCATTGGAAAGTTCCTTTTTGGAATCTCTGAAAGTTTGTCCTATCTATTTTATTTGTTTCATATCAGTCATGTTTTTAAGAATAATCTCATTTAACTCTTCTTGTTCTTTACTAGCCTTGAGTAGCTTCTCATTATCTACCTTGATAATTTGCAATTATGTTTTTATACTACGCATAGTTTCCAACAATTCTATAGAGTTATCTTGAGGTTTTTCATTATGTAATTCCACATACACCTATGGTCCACTTGTGTTAGATGATCCAAAATACAAATATCATAGTTTAAAAAGTTAGGATAAAATAATTATTAATTTAGAATATTAAATTAATAATCTAGAATATTTGATTAATAAATGGAGACATTTATAAATAGAATATTGTTGTGAAATATATGACTCTAGAAAGGTGTCGTATCTTAGGCTCTAAATTAGGAGTATAGTTAGAAGATTGTTAAAATAGCATTTATTGTAAATGGACACTTGTTTATTTAATAAGTGATCCATAACTAGATTTTGTTAGGACATTTATCTTATATATAGCTCATTGCAAGAGTGTTTGTGTATTCGTGTGTAAACTCTTGAAAATTCTCATATGTAATTTATTTTCCTATTTAATAAAATTGTGTGTCTAAGGACACTTCGGCAATTATTGTGGTATCAGTTGCAGTCAATATTCTTTCACGCTTTATGCAAGAACCACGAGACATCCAGTGGAATGCAGCCAAAAGAGTTCTTCGATATATCCAAGGAACAAAATATTTTGGTCTTCTTTACAAAAAGACTAAAAATTTTGTACTTGGTGGATTTTCAGATGTTGACTTTGATGGAAGTATTGATGATCAAGCATCAACATCAGTTTTTTAATGAACATGGGTTTAGCAGCATTGTCTTGGAGTTGTAATAAACAAGCTTCAGTGGCCACCTCTTCAGCAAAAGCATAATACATCTCAGCATGGGAAGCAGCATGTGAAATTGTTTGGTTACGCAAAGTTTTGCAGGACTTGGGCATTTCCCAAGCAGAAGCTACATCATTATGCATCCATTAAGCTTGCCAAGAATTCAGTTTTTCATTCAAATACAAAGCATGTGGACACCAAGTATCATCATATCAGACCACTCATTGCAAAGGATGTCATCAAGCCAATTTATTATCCTTCAGAAGATCATATCTCTGACATTTTCACGAAACCTCTCAGCAGAATAAAATTTACTAAGTTCAAGGATGAACTTGGTATCTGTTGTAATGTATCTTTGTATCATAGGGGGGAACTTGGTGTTGATCTACCAGGTTCTTTATCCATGATACTTTGTTATTTGATTATCATATGTGCAAAACACAACAAAGTCTATTATTTTGGTTATATATATATATATATATATATATATATATATTGGTCATTTTGGTTATATATTGATTTTTTGGGTTTCTTGAACTTTTTAAGAGGAGGTTCATCAATTTTGTTATTTTCCTTTGTTTAATCATCCCTTTTGAATAGAGATTCAAGACTAACATATTTTGTGGGGATAGATGCACAGCTTGTCTTTTGACATGACTTTCGATGAGTTTCTTTATCATTCATTAGTATCGCATCCTCAACTGGACCATTTAATGATCTT
Source organism: Picea sitchensis (assembly GCA_010110895.2). Classification (NCBI taxonomy): domain Eukaryota; kingdom Viridiplantae; phylum Streptophyta; class Pinopsida; order Pinales; family Pinaceae; genus Picea; species Picea sitchensis. The sequence goes on from SNQJ01S0002628.1 coordinate 109,903, forward strand.
GGTTGTAAATATGAAAGGAAATTAACAACATGTTCATCATTTTCAAATGCCTACCAATAGTTATGTAGGAACATCGCCAGCAAGCACGCATCGCAGGACAACTCGGTGCCTTTGAATCATTTCAGAATCTTGAGCGTGGGCATTTCCTGCAAATCTTTTGGAGCTAATTGAAAAACTAAAGAAGATCAAACGCTTGGGAGAGAATCATCATGAGTGATATGAGAGTTTCACTCTAGTCTTGAATGTAATGGAACTTAGGTAGCAGTTAGGCTTTTCTTTCGAGTAGACAAGTAGTCGAAGGGAACCCTAGGAACCCTTTGAGATAAATAGAGGTTGTGTACGGCCGAATGAAGTTGTTGCAAGTTAGTAGGAGTTTGTTGTGATTTAGTTGTTGCTTAATTTTGTTTTTATTTTATCATAGTTGTAGCCATTTACTTTTGAATGAATATAACAGAGGAAAAATGATCCAATGCATGGTGTTTCTACTATTTACAATCCCCTGTTATTTTTTTTTCACAAATGAAATTTTTAGATAAGTTTCATTTGTTCTCTTCGTCGAGTTCATGCAAGGTGTGCATATAGTCCACAAGGAGTGTGTTGACAGAGTTTGTTTCGACTCAGAAAGATCACGAAAGATAGCGTAGAAATTCCCTTTGCAAGGAGTGCAAAGAGACCGTTGCAAGGTGTGCACAGTTGCCGCAAGAACTTAAGTCTTGCGTGAGAACCTATTGCAAGGAGTGCACATATTCAAAAATTGATTAAGTGTTGAGAAAAAGACTATGAGGTGCAAGGAGTGCGTAAATAGATTTATTTTGAAGAAATCACTAAGTCTGGATTTCGTCAGATATTCTGATTTTTCAAGGAGTGCATCAAAATCAAGCTTAAGAGAGACAGTGACCAAGAATCAACAGAGAGGAGGAAGTTTGTTGAAATTTGTGAAGTGACGGCTGAGATCCATTGGAAGGAAGTGAGATCATCCCAAACCGTCATATTTGGGAAGAGTTACATGGTTGGTAATCAAGGGTTCTTTCATAAATTCATGGATCGGATAATTCGAAGTATCAAGAAGACAAAAATCCTGAAACCTGAAACCTAAAGTAAATTTGGACTGTCAGATCTAGAGGGATGCGTGGCGATGGATTGTGAACTTCGGATAAAAAAACTTAGGCTTCAGTTAAGAATTGAAACTCCCGAAACACAAATTTTGAAGTAAATCTAGACCGCCAGATCCAGAGGGATGTGTGGTGACAGATCACGAGCTTTGGATAAAATCCTGTGGGTTTTAGTTGAGATTTTAAATTCCCAAAACCCACAGTCCAAGGTGAATATGGACCATTAGATACAGAGGGACGCGTGGAAGCAATATGTGCACTTCAAAAGAAAGCAAAAGTTGAGAGTTGAGATTTCCAAAGCTCGAAGATGCGAAAGAATCACAGTCATCGATCTGTGGGGGACACGAGCCCATGGATCGTGAGCTTCGGATAAAATTCATTGGGGAAAAGCAAAGTTTGAGATTTGATATTTCCGAAGTCCCAAATCCCGAAAGGGTTAGAGATGTCCATTTGAGGAGGATACGTGGCAGGAGATCTGTCACTGTAGAGATGGTAAGGTTTGAGAGTTGAAAACTTTGAAACCCGAATCGCGAAGCAAATTGCGATCGTTGGTTTGAAAGGGGTAGATCTGAGTCATTGATTGGAATGGAAATAAATATGGGTCACTGATCAAGAGACCTCACCCAAGATCACAAGATCAATGATTACGTTGAATTGTGGGGCTAGAAAGTGCTCGAGTTTTAAAAATCTAAGAGAGGACCATAATTGAAACCACGGTATTGGAAAAGGGAGACGTAGCAGCTGGAGGTGAATTGTAGGGAAAAAAGAGGTGTGGCCTCAAACCACTTTAGGTCGTGCCCACAATCGTGTGTTTACATGAGGACATAGCCCGAGGTCACATACGAGAAGGGGCTAATGGAAGAGGAGTTAGCGCCTGGAACTGACAGTTCATCAATGTGAAAGGAGAGGTTGTGCGTGCCATAGATATTGCACCAGGAGAGTATAAGGGCCTGTGTTAAATCACCAGTGAGACCATTAAGGTTTTAGAGAGCCAATTTGGCTTTGAGAATCAAAGATCCTTGACCAGGAGGTCGAGTAGCCCGAGGAGAGAAGGGGGGATTGCATCAAGTGGTATCAAAGTCTGATTTCATGTATATATTTCAGGCGAAGGAGACAAAGGAGATAGTCTGATACCATCAAGTGGTATGAGAACCTAAAATTGTTTTCAGAAAATGAAGAAGATATTGAAGGTGTACTCTGTGTGTGAGATATAGTCATCACAATGCCACCAAGGAGACATGTGGAGCCACCTTTATCCAATCACACTATGGAAAGAGAAATGAGAGAGCTTCGTGCAATATTAGAGGTGATGGAGGCAGTGCAGAGGAGAGCACCTGATGTTGGGGACATCACTAATGTAGAGAGTGAAGAAGTAGAAGTCGAAGAAGTTGCAGGGGAAAATGTTTCCGAGGAACACTTGTTGAGATCAGTTGTTAAATTGGGAACTAGAGCCAAAGTAGACATCCCAATGTGTGAAGGCAATTTGGATGTTGAAGAATTGTTAGATTGGATAAGATCCATGGAAAAATATTTCGACTATGAATATGTCGACAAGGAGAAAAAGGTGAGACATGTGGTCACCAGACTGAAAGGACATGCAGCATTGTGGTGGGATGAACTGCAGGCTGAGACGAAGCAAAGGTAAACAAAAGATAAATAATTGGGATAGAATGGTAGCCAAGCTAAAGGCTAAATTCATGCCCAAATATTATCAGATAAATATGTTCAGGAAGTTACAGAACTTGAGACAGAAGGGTATGGCAATGAAAGAGTACACAGAGGAGTTCTACAATATGAATATCAGGATTGGACAGCGGGAGAAAGACAAGGAAAAAGTTGACAAGTATATAAATGGACTGAGGTATGAAATCCAAGATGAGATCGATATTATGTCAATGAGGATAGTAGAGGATGCTTATCATATTGCTTTGAAGGTAGAAGAGAATTTAGCCAGGAAACAAAGTAAAATAAACAGAGGAAGAAGCCCAAGAAAAGGCAAGGGAGTTTCCCATGATAAGGCACAGAATCCAAATATGGTTGATAAACCACACAGTCACTCAGAAAGAGGAGGAAGTTCTCAAGGAAGACAAGGTGGTGGAAGAAGTTCTTCTAGAGGAAGAGGAAGAAGCAGAGGAGGAGAAGTAAGGTGTTATGTTTGTTGATTAAGGTTGGTTGTCATTGATGTCAACCCTTGAAGAAATCCCCATAGCACAAAGGTTAGGTAATCGACCCAAGATTGTTTGATGTAAAGATGACTCTTTATTGTCTTTTCATGGTTAATAATAAGTAGAAATGCATGAACTCCAAATTGGTCCCCTTATGGTGAAATCCCTCATGGGAAGACGTTTGGAAGATTGAGTTATCCTAGAAGTATGGTTAGAGAACCCATGATTATTTGTGGAATAATGAGATGACAACTAGTGAATTTTTTAGTGAAACTATCCTATATGGATAGTTCTTGTCATGCCATTTCCGGTGGTATGTGGAATGTCACATAACTCCTCACTGTTAGAGAGTTATGGCCATGAGAATTTGGAGAACCACTTGGAAGTAATGGAGATGTTATCTAGTTGTTCACTCCAGTAATAAGCGCCAGTTGTAAGCGCCAGTTAGAAGAGTTAGTTCTCAGTTCATAGTCAGAAATGCTTGTGTTTAGCTAGAAGAGTTAGTTCTCGCTCATAGTCATTGTTCAGGTTGTCTTATGGTTTGTAATGTCGACTCCTGAGAGTCTTTTCCTATATAAATATGTAATTCGTCTTCATTGAATATCAAGAATTGAGCAGAGCCTCACCGTGTTTGTTTGTCCCGCATATTTTATCTTGGTATCGTGAGCTCGGAGGAGAAGGTGCGGAAAAATCCCCGCGAAAGGAAATTCACTCTGAGTCAGCTTTATTATCTTCACGATTCCCGCAGGTGGAGTATAGCGTGAGGTGCTGACATTGAGGTGAGAGAGACGCCCCATCTCTTTGCCGCGTAAGAAAATCCTATTTGGTGCATGGATTAATTCGGAAGAGTTTTTTGGTGAGCGTCGAGTCCAAATATTTTCATGCAAGACGGTTTAATGTTAAATCGCTTGTTTGTCATATTTTGGGTGGTAAAGAAACATTTAAAATAAGCGTAGCCATAAAGTTGGAGTTTTCTTATTGAAGTGGAGGAGATATTTTTAAATTAAAAGTGGTTAAATTGAATACATGCATGGAGAAATGAAAAATCGCGTGAGTTTCTTATTAAGTGGATAAGTTTTTTCTTATTACATGGATTTTGGCTTTTTTTTATTAAGCGTGAGGTGGAGTTTGAAAAAATGGATAAATTTTTTAAAGTGAAGTGGATAAAGATTATTCATTTTTTGTTTAAAGTGAGTACATGCATGTGTATTGTGAGGTGAAGGTTATTAAAGTGGAGGTTTACTAAAGTGGATTTTAAAAAAGGTTTGAAGTTTATTAAAAGTTTTTTAAGGGGAGTTATAAGGTTTTTAAAAAGTGAATATTCTTTGATATTGGTTGCATGCATGCATAGATTGAGAACATAGATAGATTGAGTCGGATCGGTGGTATCCGAATGCAGAGCGACAAAATGTTTCATATCCTTGGTGATTTTTTCGTACAGAGACTAAATTGGTAACATGGCTAATCCACCGCGTGCAGACATACCCTCAACGGCTTTCAACAAGCTAGATGGCTCCTCAATTTCATTAACTCTGAAATTCAATATGCAAATGCTCATGGAGGGCTATGGTATCTAGAACATTGCGAATGGAACAGAACTGAAACCTGTTGGGCGGCTCACAAAAAGTGAAGGCCAACAACAGAGGTGCTGGCCATCATAGGAGGTGCGACAGCCAGCATTTACGCATCCAAGATTGGGAGAAGCGCTAAAACAAGGCAAAGGTATTGTTGCATATGTTTGTTAAAGATATCACAATTCCACATATTAGAGACGCTAAAACTTCTACTGCAACATGGACAACTCTTAAAGAATTGTATGAAACTAGCAACACAAATCACACTTTGTTCCTGAAAACTAAATTCTAGGCATTAAGATGGATGGAAATTTAAATCCTTGTTAGTTCATTTTGGGCCCATTAAAAGAGGTAAAGCTTGACGTTAGTAAATGTAGGCTAAATTGTTCTACTACGCATCTAGTAATTCATTACCCGCGGCTGCTAGAAGATCATCACATTGTTCATACCAAAGTCTTGCAAAAGAAGGGAGAAACTTCCCACATTTGAAGAACTGGATAGGGTATTTTGTCATAAGAGGAAGAGAGGCTTGGGAAATCAAAGCCCAAGTAAATATTTGACCGCGGTCAAATAACAGATCTCGGCGAGAGGGAGATCGTGAGCAAGAGGCGAGGCTACCGGCTAAGCAGAGGCGTTCATGGCGAGAGGCGCCTTCATCACAGAGAAGACAATCTCCAAATCAAGATATGCAATCCGATAGGAATGAGTCAAAGAGTTGTTTTAATGCGGGTCGACCTGGACATATGGTTAAATATTGTCATAAGAAGAAAATGATGAGGCTAGGAATAAACCAGAACACATTCAGGTCATTATGCGTAAAAATCCTCAAATCAAAGATCACGCATTATTTATTGCTAGTGATGATATTGATGAACTCCATTTTGGACTCACACGATCTTGTATTGTTTGTGTGTCTAACGTCGCCTATCCGCTGAAACGGATGACTCGATGCATGGTTTGTGATTCCATAATCGCACATGACTTGTAATAAAATTGGTATGCTAATTTCAAAGAAACTCATAATGGTGCCAACATATATCTCGGAGATGACCACGCTCATCGATCAAGGGATGTGGAGACATTCCTGGGACATTGCCGAATGGTATTGTTTGTCACATTCGCAATGTGGTGTATGTGCCGCCAGAATAAAGAAAAAATTTGGATCTCCTGGTGGTTCAATTCATTACAGCATCAGAACTTGAAGGTTGAAATCTTCAAGAATTATTGCATAGTGAAGGATCCACTGGACCAATTCCTCAATCAAGGTAAATCCGGAATCGAGTGGGAGGTCTATACAATCTTGATGTCACCAGCGAAGCACATCATGCATTGACTTCTGCCACTATGCCAATAGAGATTCTTGGCATCAAAGGTATGGACACACTCAATCAATTCGGATTTATTGTTATTACAAAAAGAATATGGTTGAAGGGACTTCATGTTAAAGAATGAGAAGGTTGCTTGTGATGGATGCAATAGGAAAGATGCATAGAGATGAATTCCCCCTCTAATCCCCGATAAGAAAAGAGAGATGTGTTAGATCTTGTGCATATCGATGTTTAGGCCTATGCACTAGGTCTTTAGGAGGTGCATTTCACTTTCAAGGTTTATTGATGATTGCATAAGATACACATGGGTTTACTTCCTTAGATCTAAAAGTGATGTTTCTCGAAAATTTTAAGGGGAGTTCGCAACCGGTGGAAAGCGCGTATGTGGTATCCATCAAAATCCTCCGTTCAGATCAAGGGGTTGAGTATAAATCAGGGGACTTCTACAAATATTGCAAAGAGAATGGATTAGTATAGTAGTTTACAGTACCTCACACCCACAACAAAACGGAGTCACTGAAAGAAAACGTTAACTCCGTCGAGTGTGCACGAAGTATGGTGAAAGGTAAGTATCTCTCAAATGCATTTTGGGTCGAAGCCATAAATACTACAGTTTAATTAAAGAACAAAAGTCCAACAATGTGTCTTGATTGTGCGTTACTCCTTTCGAAGTTTTGTATGGTTCCAAACCTGCAGTGCACAATTTGAAAGTATTTGGGTGTAAAGCTTTTGCACATATCCAAAAGGGAGAATAGGAGGAAATTGGATGCTAAAGCTATTAAATGTATTTTCATTGGTATTGTTCCTCAATTTTAAAGCATACAAATTGTTTGATCCTACTACTCACAAAGTATTTGGTAAGTAGAGATGTACTTTTCCATGAGCAGAATCAGAAAAATCATGATGACAACACTCATGAGGAATGGCGTAGGACTTCTTGATGAAGGAGTTAAAGAAGAGAAGAAGTAGTTCATACGAAGAAGGTACCATCCCCTCAAGCAAATGGAATAACAACAACCATCCCCAGCCGACAGCTACAGCTAGCATTTAAGAACTCAATGATATGGAAAAATTCAAGCAGTCACAGTTCAACAAGCAGTGGAGACAGATCTTCACAAAGTGGGAGGATAATCATTGAGAAGATCTTCAAGACATATTCGACTTCCTTAAAGGTATAAAGACTATGCCCTCGATGAGTAGCATTTCAAGTGTTATAGAACCCATGAATTTTGATGAAGCTTAATGAACATGATGAATGGCTAAAATGGAATGGAGGAAGAATATGAATCTAATGAAAACAAATACTTGGGAATTGACTAAATTACCTAAAGATAAGAATCCCATTGGATGCAAATGGATATACAAAACCCAAGTTTAAATCGATGGTAGTATAGATGGCATAAAAGCTGTGGACTGGTTGCAAAGGGTATTCACAAACAGAAGCTATTGATTATGCTGAAACATTTACACAAGAGCCACCAGATCACTATCGTATCGTTAATCGCTTTATTACAAAGTATCATTGGAAGCTGCATCAGCTAGATGTTAAATCACATTTTTGAATGGTGAGTTAAAGGAAGAGGTTTTACCCTTTACTCAACCGAAGGGTTTGTTGAAAAGCAAGAAGAATTGCAGAAAAGTTAAAGCCTTGTATGGACTAAAACGTGCACCTAGGTCATGGTATGAGAAGATAGATTCTTTCTTTCTTCAATAGGGCTTTATGAGGAGAAAAAGTGATCAAAATCTATATACCAAATTTGATGAATCGTGGCTATAGTATTGTATTTCTACTATATGTTGATGATTTAATAATTACAGAAATGCAGAGAAGTTAATTGATGAAAATCAAGGAGCAAATAATCGTCATGGGTATTTGAAATGAAAGATCTTGGTGAGTTACATTACCGCCTAGGTCTTGAAGTTTAGAGAAATGAAGGTCAAAATTTTGTTTGCCAGAGTAAGTATATCAAAGAAACACTTAAGAGATTTAAAATGGACGAGTGTAAGTCTTCATCACCCTGTGCAAATGTAACGTGAAATTGTCTCTCAGGATGATGGTCTCAAGGAGGTGAATGGTAATCGCTTATAGATTGCATGGTGGGTGGGTTCCCACTATCTCACCACAACCGGACTTGATATTTCATATTTTGTTAGTTTGTTAAGTCAGTTTATGGCGAACCCTCATGAAAGCCATTGGAATGCTGAAAGGCGTGATCGTATCTAAAAGGTACACTTGATTATGGTATTAAGTATATTGATGCATCTAATGTTGAGTTACTGCGTTATTCGACTCGATTATTAAGGCAATATGGATGATCGAAGATCAATCACTGGATATGCATTCAACATTGGTACAGGGGTTGTGTCTTGGAGTAGTAAGAAACAACCTATTGTATATTTTCATGCATTGAGGCATAATATAAAGCATTGTGTGAAAGAACTTGTGAAGTTGTTTGGTTAAGAAGACTCTTCAACATGCTTGGAGAAGAAATCCAGCGGAACCTAATGGCGATCGACAGGATAGACAATCAAAGCTCGATCAATATTGTGAAGAATCCGATCTTTCATGCAAGGACAAAGCATGTTGAAGCTCAGTATCATTTTGTTCGAGAAAAGTTGCAGTCAAATGAAATAAATCTTGTGTATTGTAATACTAGTGAAAATACCGCTGATATTTTCACTAAGCGTCTTGGAAAGATTAAGTTTGAACTGTTTAGGGAGATGTTATGTGTAGAAGTCAATCCATTCTCCATTAAGGGGGATACTTGGAAGTAATGGAGATGTTATCTAGTTGTTCACTCCAGTAATAAGCGCCAGTTGTAAGCACCAGTTAGAAGAGTTAGTTCTCAGTTCATAGTCAGTTGTCTAGTTGTCTTATGGTTTGCATGTAGCCGACTCAGGAGAGTCTTTTCCTATATAAGGATGTAATCCGTCTTTGTTTAATATCAAGAAGTGAGCGTAGCCTCACCGTGTTTGTTTGCCTCGCATATTTTATCTGAACCTAGGTTTGGGTAATGGACCCAAATTTTTTTGATGGATAACGATATGAGTTTTGATATATTTTCAAGTAATACTATTCTATATGGATAGTACATGTCATTCCATTTCTGGTGGTATGTGGAACGTCACATAACTCTTCACGGTTTGAGAGTTATGGCCTTACAAAGTTGGAGGACCCTCATATGTCATCTAGAAGCCCCAAAAGGTCAAAGTAGTCAAAGTGGTTTAAGAGATTTTAAAAGGTAAATAATAAAGTGAATTGATGAGTGTACTATAATTCAAATTCAATACAAAATAAATTAATTCAATAATAAATTTAATGGAGAAATTAGAAGTGGGTTAACTCTAAAATAAGGAAAGTGGGCAAAGTGACCTAGAAGATGTTTTTAAGGAAGCTACTTGGAGAGTATAAATAAGAGGAAAGGCTATCTCATTTAAGACAGACTTGAGAATATTGAATACCTATAGGTGTCTGAGGTAACAAAAGGATATCTAAGCTGAATTTCTGAGGAAAGTGAAGAAAAGAAGGCCGGAATTCAAGGAAGGATAAATTCTTTTGATGATGCTTTCTAAGGTGTGTTTTCTCAGGTCATCTCATCATTTTCACAATAACTTTCTTTCTAGAATGATTCAGATTGTGAAATTGATATTCCATTGATGAAACATATCCAAGTATCTATGGTAAAAAATTCATCTTGTGGGTCGTTGTATTTTTGGAGTTACACTCCGTGGAAAATAGGGTTTGTGGCTAGTCCTGAAACTAGTTAAAAACAAGTGTTTCAGGTAAAAACGTCATAACTTCTTCATAACAGATAAAAATTAAGTAAGACCAAATGTGTTGGTTAGAGTATAGTATGTAGTATTTTTTGTAATAGTTTCATATCAATTCAACAAATATTATGTGCGGGGAACTCTCTACAAGGTTGCTCTCTAGAATAAGCCAGAATTCAGCAAGGTGTGTCATTTTTGCCATAAATCCTTTTCCGAGAGGTTCCAAGTAGTGAAATATGAAGGAATTGCATAAAACACACTGAATAACATTGTGTATCAGTTTCATATATTTATTCATTACAAGTACAAAGTTATGATTATTTCGAGTTAGGGTTGTTGACTAATCCAAAACTAGTCTTGTGAGACTAAAGAAATGTTTCATGAAAGTGCTAGTCTCTTGTTTTTAAAGTTAAGGAATGTTTGCAGGTATGTGATCATATACACCAGGTCTATTATAGAGTTACAAATCATATTTGTATGTTGAAATTGATGAGGGATTTTGGTTGAGGTACAAGCTGGGTACATGGTTGAGACAAGTAGTTGATGAGTTGGCACATACATGAGGTGTATAGTTGATGATGTCCGTACATATTGATGAGTCATAGTTGATGAGTACTTGACACATGATTGGTATAGGTTGGTACATAGTTGGTTTCACTTTTTTATGGTACAGGTTGATTACAGATTGTTTGGTACATGTTGGTGCATGGTTGATGCAGTTGTTTATGGTACAGGTTGATTACAGGTTGAGGTATAGGTTGATGCATGATTCAGGTTTATTGGTAAATGTTTACAACGATATATCTCACAATGATAGTGTGACAGTGGTTCCATCATTCTAATTTTACTTCATGGTAGTTGGACGGGGCAATGACAAGTGGTTGTAGCCACCTTCTGGTTGTATCTAGAGAACATAGGGGTTTGTATCCTCCTTTTGGTTGTAGCTAGAGAATTGGAGAGTTGGAGCTTCCCTCGGGTTGTAGCCTGAGAAACCAGGGGGTTTGAGCCTCCTTCCAGTTGCAGCTAGAAAACAAAGGAAGTTGGTTCTTCTAATGAATATAATTCTTCAAGACATATAAGATAAAGCATTCGGTGGTTTTCTCCTGATTTGGGTTTCCACGTAAAACATCGATGTATTGTGTATGTGTGTGATTGTTCATTTCTTATTTCTCATTATTGGATAATAATTCTACATTGATATAACACTTGGATTATTTGGAGAAAAAAAATTATAATTATGCTATTACTAATTCACCCCCCCTCTCAGTAATCCAACAATTGGTATCAGAGAAGGTTCCTTCAAAAATCAGTTTAACAACTGAAAGGTAGATCATGGAGAGTACCAACTCATATAAAAATGGAATACCACACTTTGATGGACAGGAGTATTTTTTTTGGAACATAAGGATGAGGACATATATACAAGCACAAGGGTTTGAAATTTGGCAATCAATTGTAGATGGATACACAGTACCAGTAGTTTCACCAACAAATGACAAAGCAATGAAACTTGGTCAGAATAATTCCAAAGCTACAAATGCACTTTTGAATGGTCTCAGTTAAAAAGTATTCACCAAAGTTTCACATTGTAAATCCGTCGAAGAGATTTGGGACAAGCTTCAAAATATTTATGAAGGAGATACAAAAGTCAAAGAAACAAAACTTCAAACTTACAGAGGTCAGTTCGAAGAACTAAAAATGAAGGAAGATGAGAATATTGCAGCCTACTTCTTAAGAGTTGGCGAAATAGTGAATGTAATCATAGGATTGGGAGAACAAATCGAAGAATCTGTAATTGTTCAAAAGGTACTAAGATCTCTTCCTATGAGATTCAACCCTAAGATATCAGCACTAGAAGAAAGATTGGATATGAACTTAATAACCATGGATGAACTGAATGGAATATTCACAGCGTATGAAATAAGAACTGAACAGGAAAATCCATATGTAAAAGAAGTAGCCTTCAAAGCATCCAAAAGATCAAAGAAAAAGAAAAAGGAAGAAGAAGAATATAGAAGTAGTAGTGACGTCACGGAAGATGATGAAGAAGTGGACAACTTCGTCAAAAGACTGAACAAGGGAACCAATGGTAGGTATAGAGGTAAGCTTCCTTTAATTTGTTTTAATTGTGATGGTATTGGTCATTTTGCTAACAAATGTCCTCATAAGAAAAAGAGAAATGATGAAGGTTACTCAAAAGGAAAACACACATATAAAGGCAAAATAACTACAAAGAAAGATTTCAAGAAAAGTTTATGCATCAAAGAAGACATCTCATCATCAGATGAAGATAAAATCAGTGACAGTGAGATAGGAAGAGTTCTATTCATGGCAGTAAAAGATTCTGACAAAGAAGACTCTGAAGAAGAATATGAAGAAGTCGAAAAAGGATATGAAGAAGCCGAAGAAGGATATGAAGAAGTCAAAGACGAAATTGAAGAGGCAGAAGTTGACTATTGAGAAGAATTAATGTGTACCATAGAAGTTATCAGAAGAAAAAAGAAGAAAAACAAGAAACTACAAGCAGAACTACACAAGAAAAAGGACACACGAGAACTAGAACAAATGATCACAAGATTGAAGGTTCAAATAGAAGAAGATAAAATAATTGAAGAAAAACTAGAAGAAAAGGAAAAGATCATTGGAAACTTGGAAGTAGAGATTGTCACACTAAGAAAGGATATTCAAAATAAAAATATGCAGAATAGCTCAAAAGTTATGGATGACATTATCAACGGTCAAAAATCTCATCTTGACAAGTCTCTTGGATACAATCATACAGAAAAGGGATCAAGCTCCAAACAACAGAGCAAGAAACAAATCCAAAAAGCTATGCAGAAACAATCAAAGGGGATAGGAAGATGTACAAGGAAGATTACAAGGGCACTCCTCCATCGAGAAGATTCAAATTTCAGAATCAACAACAGACAGATAGGCCTCAAGAAATAGAAGGATTCATAAGAGCACCGTCTTTCAGAAGATATTCAACTCCCAGGTATCAAACTATATTTTTTGGTTTATGTTATGAATGTAATAATTTTGGACATAAAGTTGTGAATTGTAAAGCTAACAATAGTAAGACTAACAACTTTGAGAGTCATACATAAAGGGGTTACTCAAGAAGACCTAATGAAACACAAAGAAGAAGTTACAACAGGTTTGAATCTTTGAGCATTGAAGTGGAATGTTACAAATGTAACAATTTTGGACACGTGGCCAAAAATTGCAGAATGACAGTCCCTCCTAAAGAACCTCAACAGAATAACAACAATCACAGAAAAGAACCTCAGAAAATGACATGGATAAGAAAAAAAGATCAGTATAGCAATAAAGAATGCACAGTCACTCTACAACCTAAGAAGAAGAAACACGACTGGTATGTTGACAGTGGGTGTTCAAAACACATGGCAGATGATAGAGACAAATTTTTTACATTGTGAAAGGAAAGAAATGGATCAGTCTCCTTCGGAAATGATAATTTAGCCAAACTCATTGGAGAAGGCACGGTCTGAATTGGGAACAAGAATAAAAAGGAACAAAATGTTCTACTGTTAGAAGATATGAAACATAATATTCTAAGTGAGAGTCAAATGTGTGACAAAGGTCATAAATTTACTTTCGATTCACAAAAGTGTGAGATAAGAAGAGAAGGTTAAGGGAAATTGGTCGGTACAGCTGCAAGAACTTCAAACAACATATATGTGTTAAGTGAAATTGGAAATGAAAAGTGTTGTCTAAGAAAGGAATATGAAAGTTGGCTATGGCACATAAGAATGGGTCACATGCATTTTGATAACCTTGTCAAAGTCAGCAAAAGAGAAGCAGTCAGAGAAATTCCCCAGATCACGAAACCAACCAACACTTTATGCAAGCATTGTCAACAAGGAAAGAAAACAAAGACTAGGTTCAAATCAAAGGAATATTCAACAACAAGACCACTGG
>SNQJ01S0002628.1:134867-176049 GCA_010110895.2 Picea sitchensis
ATTAACTGCATCAATGAACAAGCCGAGTCATCCAGCAGTAATTCCCAGGTCACCATACCACTAGCAGCATGTCCCTGGTATAAGGATATCCTGTATTTTCTGCAAGAATTGAAGCCTCCTGATGGATTGGGGAAAAGTAAAGCTAGAGCCTTAAAGCTCAAAGCGGTCAGGTATTGTCTCATTAACCAAACCTTGTATTGGAAAGACCCCCAGGGGATATTACTGAGGTGTCTGGACCCACAGCAGGCCCAGAAGGTTATATTCGACTTTCATAGTGGTCTCTGTGGAGGTCATCATTCTTGGAAGACCACAGCTCACAAGATCCTCCGAGTTGGATATTACTGGCCCACCTTATTTCCTGATGTCTACAGGGAAATTAGGGCTTGCATCAAATTCCAGGAATTCTCAGGGAAGCAACAGCTCAAATCCCTGCCTTTGAAACCTGTAGTGGTCTCAGCACCCTTTCAGCAGTGGGGATTGGACTTCATCGGGGAAATTCATCCCCCTTCGAGTGGCTAGCACCGATGGATTCTGACAGCAACCGACTACTTCACTAAATGGATAGAAGTTGTCCCTACCAGAAGCACTTCTCACAAAGTAATCATCAGCTTCTTGGAAGACATCATAGCTAGGTTTGGCTGCCCTAGCAAAATTGTCACTGACAATGCTTCCCCATTCCGGTCTGAGCCTCTGGTCAAGTTTTGTGAACAATTTGGAATTTCACTGATTCACTCCACTCCCTACTATCCTCAGGGAAACGGACTGGCGGAGTCCTCCAATAAAAGCTTAATCAAGCTTATCAAAAATCTACTGGAGGACAATAAAAGAGCTTGGGACCCAAATCTCAAATTTGCTCTTTGGGCTGATCAGGTGACAACAAAGAAATCGCTGGGAATCTCACCTTTTCAGCCGGTTTATGGAATAGAGGTTGTTTTCCCCACTTAGCTCGCCTTTCCTGTAGCCAATATCCTCCAGGACTATGAAGGAGAACCTAACCATGTGCTCAGAACGATTCATCAGATGGTGGGGGTACAGCAGATCAGAGAACAGGTCAGGGACAGAGCCTACAATTATCAACAGAAGATCAAGCAGGCTTTTGACAGGAAGAGAAAGAAGAAAGAATTCAAACAGGGTGACCTGGTACTCAAGTGGGATGCACCTAGGCAAGAAAAGGGCAAACACAGCAAATTTGATGCCCTCTGGTTCGGGCCTTTCAGGATCCTTGAAGTATTTTCGAACAACACCTACAGGTTGCAGGATCTGGAAGGCAATGAAGTTTTCAACGGCCCAGTAAATGGGCATTTCTTAAAAAATGTTTTCTATGAGCCGCAGTCAGCTCTGTTTGTTTTTTTTTGTAAATATTGTTTATGTTTTTGTTTTTCGAACTAATAAATGACTCCATAGCCCAACAGCTAAGGCACTAAGTCTCCAAAAGATTTCTTAGAGCATCACAGGGACGACTCTATCCCCCATGGAGCCAAATGTTAGCGATATTTCTTGTAAAGGGGGGATAGAACGCTAAAGAATGGGTTAAAACCCACTTGTCCAATGTTTCGGATGATAATGCGCCCAAGGTAAGTCACGAGAAGGTCTGGGCAGACCAGATTTGCGCGCCCAGATCGACGGCGCATATTGGATTCCGGACCCCCCTTGCCTTTCTACCTTTAAGCGGAGGGAGGGGGTCCGGAATCGGGGGCGGACCTCTCCGACGGCCCAGATTAGCGCGCCCGGATCAACGGCGATGAAAGAAATTTCGGACCCCCCCCACCTTTCTACCTTTAAGAGGACGAGGGGGGTCTGGAATCATGGATGCAGTTTTCGACGGCCACGATCGAGGAGCCCAGATCAACGGCTCAGGCATGGCCCCGACCTTCTCAGCTGCCCTGTCTTTAACCTCGTGTGGGCCCTTCTCCCGTCATGACATCTTCCTTTCCACCTTTCCTTTGCTGTCGTGTGTCATCCATCTGTCTCCCCATCTTCGCCCAGGTGGCCCATCCTCCGTCTCACTATCCACTCACCACTTGCCGCGTGTCCCGCTCCTTTTCCACGTCCGCCTCTCGCCAAAGAGAGAGTCCACTATCCCTCGTCTTCCCCCCTCTTCCGCCTGTTTTATTCCACCATGTGCCCTCCTTTGTCACTCTTCCCGTGTCACGCCATTCCCTTCACAACCTTGTAATCCGACGCCATCACTCCTATCATTCGCCCCTTTCTCCGCGCTGGCCTTCCATGCTTGTCCCTCAAGCTATTCAGTTATTCTAGGTGGCAACGTGAGGGGTCTTCCATATCCCGAAGTGCTGAGTTGGTCGGGCCATTCTCAATCCCAAGAAGCAGTTATTGAAGCGGTTGGTGGTGGTTAGACATCGTCTCCGCCATAATGGGAAAGTCTTGCATTGGATTAAAGGCACGTCGATTCGCTGAATAAACTATCAGAATATCGATCGCGTCTGACATAAGTTGCATGACCATTCAGATATTACAGCCCCCGTATTGTCAGAAGCCATGCAGACGCAAAGCTTTCAATGCTACATCTCGATCTTGTTGTTGTTGTTAGTTGGAGTATATGAAGGCATTTTAGCCATTTTGGTAGAGATCGATGGTAGAGCTAATCTCCCGACTGTAAATTTTTCATGACCATTCTGGATTCCTGGTTATGTATCTGTGTTTGAGACTTCTTGGTTTATAACAAACAGTTTTCCTTTTTCATCTCTGTTTTCATCTTATGCTGGAGAGTTCATGTTCGAATGATTCGCTTGAATTAATGCAGTGATGTTATGGTAAATGATTTATTTTTGCATTGTTGTTTCTCTGGTTTCCCGCGTTTGGAAGTAAGAAGATCTTGTTTTTCAGATGCCTGCTCTTATCATCTGTTAGAAGCTTGATTCCTATAGTAGATCCTTGCACCCTTCTCATGAAGTCTTCTGCCTACTCACCCTCATTACAACTCATTGTTTGAAGTTTATCAAGACCTCACTTGTTTGTGCATGCCTGGCCCAGTCTTGGAGCTAAGACGACTGTTCTGATTTTTCTTCCATTCGGTCACCCCTTTCAAACAAATCGTGACATTAAACTGATGGGTGTCAGGCTCTGCTCCTGTAAGCAATCCAGGAGTGACTTCTGACGCTAACACCTTGTGATGCACTCCAAGACGAAGCACATTTCAATAAAGTATCACTTTCTACAAGAGAAGGTTGCAGAAAAGAACATAAGAGTTGAGTATGTGGGCACAAAAAAACAAGTGGCAGACCTCTTCATAAAACCACTTCCATGGGAATCCTTTGAATATATTCACCAGAGACTTGGAGTTATTTCTACTCCAAAATGAATGTTTTTTGAATGCTTATCTTATATGTCTTAGATTTACATGAGGAAGCACCATAAGAGGACAGTTCAGTCAGGGGGAGCAACCCTAGATGGAAAGATACATTTGTCATTGATGACAAAGGGGAACAGATTTATCAAATGCAGAGGATAGAGGTAGAGGATAGAGGCATGGTTCTAGGGGGAGCATGAGTGATATAATTTCAATATTGCATCAGAGTGTTGACATCAATTCCAAAGGGGGATATCGTTGATTAAGGTTGGTTGTCATTGATGTCAACCCTTGAAGAAAGCCTCGTAGCACAAAGGTTGAGTAATACCCAAGATTGTTTGATGTAAATATGACTCATTATTGTCTTGTCATGGTTGATAATATGTAGAAATGGATGAACTCCAAAGTGGTCCCCTTGTGGTGAAATCCCTCATGGGAAGATGTTTTGTGGATTGAGTTATCCTAGAAGTATGGTTAGAGAACCCATGCTTATTTTTGGAATAATGAGATGAGTGCCAGTGAATTTTTCAGTGAAACTATCCTAGATGGATAGTGTTTTTCATGCCATTTTTGGTGGTATGTGGAACGTCACATAACTCCTCACGGTTAGAGAGTTATGGCCATGAGAAGTTGGAGAACCCAAGTTTGGGTAATGGACCCAAGTTTGTTTGATGGATAATGGTATGAGTTTTGATATATTTTTAGGTAATATTATTCTATATGGATAATACATATCATTCCATTTCTAGTGGTATGTGGAACGTCACATAACTCCTCACGTTTTGAGAGTTATGGCCTTACGAAGTTGGAGGACCCTCATATGTCATCTAGAAGCCCCAAAAGGTCAAAGTAGTCAAAGTGGTTTAAGAGATTTTAAAAGGTAAATAATAATGTGAAGTGATGAATGTACTATAATTCAAAGTGAATAAAAAATAAATTAATTCAATAATAAATTTAATGGAGAAATTAGAAGTGGGTTAACTCTAAAATAAGGAAAGTGGGCAAAGTGACCTAGAAAATGTTTTTAAGGAAGCTACTTGGAGAGTATAAATAAGAGGAAAGACTCTCTCATTTAAGACACACTTGAGAATATTGAATACCTATAGTTGAATGAGTTAACCAAAGGATATCTAAGCCAAATTTCTGAGGAAAGTGAAGAAAATAAGGTCGGAATTCAAGGAAGGATAAATTATTTTGACAATGCTTTCTAAGGTATATTTTTTTAGGTCATCTCACCATTTTTGCAATAATTTTTTTTAATAGAATGATTCAGACCATGAAATTTTTATTCCATTGAGGAAACATATCCAAGTATCTATTATAAAAAATTCATCTTGTGGGTCATTGTATTTTTGGAGTTACACTTCGTGGAAAATAGGGCTTGTGGCTAGCCCTGAAACTAGTCAAAAAAAGGTGTTTCGGGTAAAAACGTCATAACTTCTTCATAACAGATCCAAATTCAGTAATACCAAATGTGTTGGTTATATTACAATATTTAGTATTATTTGTAACCATTTTAGATCAATTCAACAAATATTTCATGCGGGGAACTCTCTACAAGGTCACTCTCTAGAATAAGATAGAATTCAGTGAGGTGTGCCATTTTTGCCATGACTCCTTTTCTGAGAGGTTCCAAGTAGTGACATCTGGAGGAATTTCATAAAACACACTAAAGAACATTGTGTATCAGTTTTAGATCTTTATTCATTACAGGTACAAATTTATGTTTATTTCAAGTTAGGGTTGTTGACTAATCCAAAACTAGTCTTGTGAGACTAAAGAAACGTTTGATGCAAATGTTAGTATCTTGTTGTTAAAGTTAAGGAAGGTTTCCAGGTATGTGATCATATAAATCAAGTCTATTACAAAGTTACAAATCATATTTGGATGATGAAATTGATGAGGGATTTTGGTTGAGGTACAAGTTGGGTACATGGTTGAGACATGTAGTTGATGAGTTGGCACATACATAAGGTGTATAGTTGATGTCCGTACATATTGATGAGTCATAGTTGATGAGTACTTGATACATGATTGGTACAGGATGGTACATGGTTGGTTGCACTTGTTTATGGTACAGGTTGATTACAGATTGTTGGGTATAGGTTGGTGCATGGTTTATGCACTTGTTTATGGTACAGGTTGATTACAGGTTGAGGTACAGGTTGATGCATGGTTCAGGTTTATTGGTACATGTTTAAAGAGGTATATCTCATAGTGATAGTGTGACATTGGTTCCATCATTCTACTTCTACTTTAGGGCGGGTGGATGGGGCAAGGACAAGTGGCTGTAGCCACCTTCTGGTTGTAGCCAGAGAACATAGGGGGTTGTAGCCAAAGAATTGGGGAGTTGGAGATTCCCTTGGGTTGTAGCCTGAGAAACTAGGGGGTTGGAGCCTCCTTCCAGTTGCAGCTGAAAAACAAAGGGCGTTGGTGCTTCCAATGAATGTAATTCTTCAAAACATATAATATAAATCATTATGTGGTTTTCTCTCGATTTAGGTTTCCACGTAAAACACTGGTGTACTTTGTATGTGTGTGATTGTTCATTTATTATTTCTCATTATTGGATAATAATTCTACATTGATATAAAACTTGGATTATTTGGAGAAAAATGATTATAATTACGCTATTACTGATTCACCCCCCCTCTCAATAATCCAAAAAGACATGTGGAAAGACAGGACACATGTCTTGGGAATGCCCCGAGAGAAAGAAAGAAGGAGGAGGTGAAGATCATATCTCTGAAGCACATAAAAGTAATGTTGAAACAGAAGGTACAGAGGATGGAAGATCCCTGATGTTGAGGAAGGTTCTCTGAAAACCAAAATCGGAAATTGAAAAGCTAGTGTAGAGGAACAGTATATTCAAGATAGCTTGCAAGACAAAAGACAGAGTATGAAAGGTGATAATTGATAGTGGGAGCACTGAAAATCTAGTATCCATAGAGATGGTGGAGAAATTGGAGTTGGCGACAACTGCACACCCAAATCCATACAAAGTCTCGTGGTTTCAAAAAGGACACCAGGTAATGGTCACTAAACAATGCCTCATTGAATTTAAAATAGGTTGATATAGAGATGAAATTTTGTGTGATGTGATTCCCATGGATGTATGTCATGTTTTGTTGGGAAGACCATGGCAGCTTGACAGAAATGTTATTCATGAAGGGGGGAAGAATACATACACCTTGGAGAAGAATGGTAGGACACACATATTGTTTCCAATAGAGGAGAAGAGAGTAAAAGAAGAAGCCAGCACAAGCATACTTCTCATGAGTGGGAAGGAACTCTTGAGAGAATTCAAGAAGGAACAAGAGATGTAGTTTGTTGTGGTGAGGAAACCCAGATTTGTCCTTACAAGTACTTCGATGGATGATTTTTCTGAAGAAGTTTGGGAGTTTTTGGATAATTTTGTTGACATAGTAGTGGATGAGTTGCCTAAATCATTTCCACCCATCAGAAGTATCAGCCATCATATTGATTTGATACCAGGAGAAAGTCTGCCAAACAAAGCAGCATACAGATTGACCCCTTAAGAGAATGAGGAGGTAAAGAACCAAGTCCAGGATTTTTTAGACAAGTGTTTGGTCAAAGAGAGCTTGATTCCATGTGCAGTACCAACTGTGTTGAATCCAAATAAGGATGGAGGATTGAGAATGTATATAGACTCAAGAGCCATAAACAAGATCACCATCAGGTGAAAATTTCCTTTTCCAAGAATGGATGACTTAATGGATTGTTTAAGTGGAGCAAATTTCTTTTCTAAGATAGATTTGAAAAGTGGATATCACCAGATAAGAATGAGAGAAGATGATGAATGGAAAACAGCCTTTAAGACAAATGAAGGGTTGTATGAGTGGTTTGTTATGCCATTTGGCTTAACAAATGCCCCAAGTACTTTTATGAGATTGATGAATGAAATACTGAAATATTTCATTGGAAAATTTGTGGTTGTATATCTGGATGATATATTGGTCTTTAGCAAGACAAAAGAGGATAATTTGAGACATCTGACATTAGTGATGAGGAGACTACAGTAGGAGAAGTTGTTGATAAATCTGAAGAAGTCCTCTTTAATGAAGATGGAACTCATTTACTTGGGTTTTGTGATCTCCTCAAATGAATTGAAGATGGATCCATAGAAGGTGAAAGAAATCAAAGAATGGCCATCACCAAAGAGTATGTTTGAAGTGATAAGATTCCATGGATTAGCAAGTTTCTATAGGAAGTTCATTAGAAATTTTAGTGAAATGTGTGCACCAATGATGGATATAGTGAAGAAGAGGCACAAGTCTTTTAAATGGACAGAGGAGGCCAAGAGGAGATTCAATATACTGAAGGAGAAGATAAAATAATTACCTATTATGGTCTTACCAAATTTTGGAAAGACATTTCAAGTGATATGTGATGCAAGTGGAGTTGCAATTGAAGCAGTCTTGAGCCAGGATAATAAACCGGTTTCATATTTCAGTGAGAAGTTGAATGAGACTAAGAGAACGTACTCCACATATGACAAAGAGTTTTATGCCATAATTAAAGCCTTGAATAAATGGAAGCACTACATGGTTCCAAAGGAATTTGTCTTGTACAGCGATAAACAAGCTTTACAATTCATAACCAGACGTGAAAAATTGAATCAAAGACATGCAAAGTGGATTGAATTTATGTAGAATTTTACTTTTGTCATAAAACATATTCCTGGCAGTGCTAACAAAGTTGTTGATTCATTGAGCAGGAGATGTTTGATTCTACAGGAATTTCAGGTGAAGACCTTGGGGTTTGAACACCTTAAGGAAATGTATGGTGATGATCCATATTTCAAGGAAGCATATGAAGCATGTGAAAATCCTGTGATGAGAGACATGAGCTAATGGACAGAGTATATGATTCAAAAGGGATTGTTGTTCAAGGGAAATCAGTTGTGCATACCAAAATGCTCAATGAGGGACAACCTTTTGAAGGAAAAGCATAGTGGAGGATTGGCTGGACATTTCGGCCATGATAAAACTTTTGCACAATTGAGCAGTGCATATTACTAGCCAGGTATGAGAACAAAAGTGATAAAATTTATGAACAGATGTAGAATCTGCCAACATGCAAAAGGAAAAAGACAGAACATTGGATTGTATCAACCATTGCCAATACTAGAGAGGCCTTGGGATGTAATAAGCATGGAATTTTGTGTTGGGACTACCAAGAACACAAAGAGGATGTGACTTCATATTTGTGGTGGTGGATAGATTTTCAAAAATGGCACACTTTATCCCATGCCAGAAGACCAATGATGCAACACATGTTGCAAATTTATTTTTCAAGGAAGTTGTTTGACTTCATGGATTACCCAGAAGTGTTGTCTCAAATAGAGATACCAAATTCGTTGGTCATTTCTGGAGAACACTGTGGAAGAAGTTGGGGACAGATTTTTCCTTCAGTTCATCTTATCACCCTCAAATAGATGGATAGACTGAGGTGGTGAACAAAATTTTGGGAAACTTATTGAGGAGTCTGGTCACTGAGCATCATAGTCAGTGGGATCAGATTCTGCTACAAGCAGAATTTGCATACAATGACTCACTAAACAAGAGCATTGGAAAGAGCCCATTCCAAATACTGTATGGAATGCAGCCAAGAGGAGTAGTTGAGTTGAGATATTTGGAACAGAGTGAGATCATAAGCGTTGGAGTTGAATATTTTACTGCAGAAATGTAGAAGATCCATAGCCAGATCAAAGACCAGTTGCAGAACTCTAGCCAAGAGTACAAGCGCAGATTTGATCAACATCACAAAGAGATTCAATTTGATGTAGGAGATCAGGTTCTGGCACATCTCAAGAAAGAAAGGTTCCCTAGGGGAACATATAACAAGTTGAATATGAAGAAGATAGTGCCATGTAATATCTTAAGGAGGTTTGACTCAAATTCCTATGAGATTGGGCTACCAGATTGTGTGGGAATATTGCCCATATTCAACATATCAGACCTGTATCCTTACAAGTAAAATTAAACAGAAAGATCTGAAGATCAAGAGAAGATTCAGTGGGAGAAACAAATGCCTATAGAAGAAAAACTACATATGGAGAAGATCGTTGATCAAAGGATTGGTAATAAGACTAGGAGGAATACCTATTTTGAATATTTGGTCAAGTGGAAGGGACACCTGATAGAAGATGCCAATTGGGAAAATGAATCTAATATCCATCAGCATGGAAAGTCGATGCAGGAGCTCATGGACAAGAGTCCATGAATTTTTTTCTAGGGGAGTATGATGCAGGAGCATTGCCAGCAAGCACGTGTGGCAGGACAAATTAGCGCTTTTGACACATTTTGGAATCTTGAGCGTGGGCATTTCCTGCAAATATTTTGGAGCTGATTGAAAAACTGAAGAAGATCAAACTCTTAGGAGTGAATGATCATGAGTGATCTGGGAGTTTCACTCCTAGTCTTGAATGTAGTGAAACTTAGGTAGCGGTTAGGCTTTGTTTTCAAGTAGACAAGTAGTCGGAGGGAACCCTAGGAACCCTCTAAGATAAATAGAGTTTGTGTATGCCCAAATGAGGCTTCTGCAAGTTAGTAGGAGTTTGTTGTGATTTAGTTGTTTCTGAATTTTGTTGTTGTTTTATCATAGTTGTAGCCATTTAATTTTGAATGAATATAACAAAGGAAAATTGATCCAATGCATTACTTTGATATTGTTTACAATCCCCTGTTATTTTTTTTCAACGAATGAATGAGTTGTGTTGTTGAGTATATGAAACTTTGAAATGTTTAGATAAGTTTCGATTGTTCTCTTTATCGAGTTCATGCAAGGTGTGCATATAGTCCACAAGGAGTGCATTGACAAAGTTCGTTTCGACTCATAAAGATCAGGAAAGATAGCGTAGAACTTCCCTTTGAAAGGAGTGAAAAGTGACTATTGCAAGGTGTGCACAATTGCCACAAGAACTTAAGTCTTGCATGAGAACTTGTTGCAAGGAGTACACAGATTCAAAAATTGATTTAGTGTCAAGAACGGGGCTGCAAGGTGCAAGGAGTGTGTAAAGAGATTTATTTTCAAGAATTCACTAAGTCTGGATTTCGTGAGAGATTCTGAGTTCGCAAGGAGTGCATCAGAATCAAGATCAGAAGAGACAGCGACCAAGAATCAACAAAGAGGAGGAAATATGTTGAAAGTTGAAAAGTGACGGATGAGATCCGTTCAGAGGAAGTGAGATCATCATAGACCATCGAATTTGGGAAGAGTTACACGATTGTTAATCGAGGGTTCTTTCAAGACTTCACGAATCAGAGAATTCAAAGTATCGAGGAGAAAAAAATTCTGAAACCCGAATCCCGAAATGTATCTGGACCATCAAATCTAGAGGGATGTGTGGCGATGGATCGCGAACTTCGGATAAAAATACTTGGGCTTCAGTTGAAAATTGAAACTCCCAAAACCTGAAGTCTGAAGTAAATCTGGATTGTCATATCTAGAGGGATGCATGGTGATAGATCATGAGATTTGGATAAAATCTTGTGGGTTTTAGTTGAGATTTGAAATTCCCGAAACTTGAATTCCAAAGTGAATCTGGACCGTTAGATCCAAGGAGATGCGTGGCAGCAATATATGCACTTCGAAAGAAAGTGAAAGTTGAGAGTTGATATTTCTGAAGCCTGAAGACGTGAAATCCCACTACCTCTCTAGCTACCTTACAGGCTCAATGGTTTGTAACCCGGTTGCTTCGAAAGACCCTTGTTGGTCTAACTTCCGCCTCAATGGTGGCGGGGGTGGCTCCAGTATAACTGGCGGCAAGCCCAGGAGCCTTCGTGACCAGTGGAGCTCGGGATCCTCCACTGTGTGAGAATATCCAAGACACACTAAGGTATTCTACACGTTCAAACAGTAACACCCACTAAAAAAGAAGCCCCTAAGAGATAAGTCAAGCAAACACTAAACTAGTTGGAAGAACAGTTACAACAACCAACACTAGAGAAACTTATCGGTGCAAGTGCAACTCGAAAATGGAAGCACCCTCTGGGTATACTCTGCAAAGCGTGGCCCGATGTTTGTCCTAGGTACCGTGGTATACCCCCGCAGTCACCTGTGTATGTCCCTAACAAGATTGGCAACTAGTTTTCCAGCATGCGAACAGTCACCAGGCGGGTATAGTCGATAGTCGGGTAGACCACAATGAGCAGGGTATCAAGCCTGAAACCTGTCAAGGGTATCAAGAGAAAATGTTCTGGAAGACAACTGAGGACCTCGAATGGATTCGAGACCCATGAAGCCCCGTGGCAAATGCAAACGACAGAATCCCTCAACAAATCCTCAATATGTGTTCTCCACTACTCTTGGTCCAGTTTTGGAGGGGTTATCTCCGCTACCTTTACTTACACGACCTCCTGTTTATCCCTTGTGTTAGAGGGGGGTCTCGGATAACTTCCACGAAACTAGACTTCTACACTCCCTATCACAGACTCCAATGTTTGAGTTTGAGTGGCCTTGGAGAGTTTCCTCTCCAACCTAATCCAAGGCCCTAGTCCTGAACTAGTGTATGAACCCTACAAACAAAAAGTCTAATAGATTTTAAATTAGTGTTGCTTTTATTGGATTTTTTACGTCACAGGGTATGAAGGTGAAACTGATGATGTGTAAAGACTCAAAGAAAAAAACAAATGAAAAAATGCTGGAAACAAAAAAAACTTTTACTTAAATGCAAAAATCAACAACTTTTCACAAAGAAAGACTCCTTTTTTCTTTTCAATTTTGCTAAGATTTCATGCAGCAAACATAAAGGAATTTTCGCTCATCTACGAGCTACTTATGCTCTAAATTAACCGCAAAAACTTATGAACAAAAAGACTTCTCCCTAGCTATTGATGCAGAAACACAATCTTCAAACAAAGAAGAAAACGAGAAAGATATATATATATATATATATATTATTTAAGTGCTAAATGAAGCAACAAAGGGAAAATGCCGACAAGCACTAAACCAAGAAAACAAGATAAAATTTTGGCTTAAAGCACAGATCGCAAAGAACCAGAGCAAAGACACACAGTGGCAATCAAGAAAGCACTGACTCTTACGCTTGTCTAAAAACCATAAAACAAAATATTTCTTTTTTATATTTTCTATCAATTATCAACTAAGAAAAAGTAGGCTAAGGATAAGCTGACCTAACCTACTGACTGATCAACCTCAGACTTAAACACCTGAGAGTACTACTTCTCACCAAAAGAGGGGATGACTACCCCACCTGGATAAAAAAGCAGCATGTCAAGCACGCTACTGTCACTGAAACAGGACGCGTGCAAACGCGTGCTGAGATACAACAGAGCACGTGTACCCGCGGGCTGCACTTGCACAGGTCGCATGTATGTCTAAAATATAAGACAAAAATAAACACAGGCAGCCCAGACTAGGAAGAGGCCTCTGGTATTGATCACCAGGGTCTCTTGAAGGCTTGGATGCTTCATCCAACAGAAAAGAAAAATAATTGCAAAGAATAATAAAAAACAATCAAGCAAACTGAGATGAGACTATGAACTAGCAAGACTCAGACAGGATCCAGAAAGACCCCTGAGAATGTATAATTCTGTCAGGGAGGAGGAGGAATTCCTCTCAAGCTTTCTGACTCCTACATTCTACTGAAACCTCTACAGCTAGCGTTCACACGCGGGTTGTAGAAGGTTAGGGAGCGGGTTACACGCGTGCAGGCCTTCTGCAGGCCACGTGTACCTCTGTGTGTCCCGATAATTATCATCAAGCAACAGTCAAGGAAAAACTGGTATAAATAACCAGGTTCCCTACTAGCTCTAACCTAACAGAAAATAGACAAACAAAGAAATAGAAAATCTAATGCTTTAAACTACCCAAAAACCTCAACTAAATCCGGAAACCCTAAAGAGTATATCCCCAGTATGGTCGCCAATTCTGTTGTTGGGGAAATATACCCTACGGACTAGCAAACTGGGGTCAGACTTGCATGCAGACTATGACCGTAAGGAAATCACTTTTAACCTACCACCCAAAACTTAAAACCCCCCTTTTCACATACATGCATGGAAAGGAACTACTAACCTTTTTATTGATGTTTGGTGTAGATCCTCCGTTGCACTTTGCCCTCTTGCTTGCGTTGCTCCTTCCAAAGACAATCCTGCAATCAAGACAAACCACTACGCATGCATGCTACTTTTCTACTTGAGGGTTAGAAATTAAGCATAAATTAAACAAATCATAGATAACTCATGCATTGGGACGGGAAAAGTATTCTTTTATTATTTTCAAAATGAATCAACTTACAATCAATGTTGAGACCGGCCACCATTCCTTGATCCTGATCCTTGGCTCCTCCTCTTCTTTTTCCTCCAACTGCTTTGTGTTAATTCTCCTTAGGCTTGAGGAAAGGCTAAAGGGTTGGGACAACTAGATTCGGCAAATGGGTAGAGTTTCTTCGCTATTCTTTTTCCTCCTCCAAATGGTACCCATACCCCTTCTTTTATAGGCTAGAAGGAGCTAGGGTTTTGGATGAACTCTCGGCCATGCATGGCTGGGAGTTTCAGTTAACTGACCCATAGCTTTTTGTCCCGTCGGCAACTTTCCTTTTTTTGTGATTCTGAAGGTACACGCGGGCTATAGTTGGCCTGCTAGCATTTTCTTTTAGATAAACGTGAGCTGTAGTGGGCCAGCTAGCGTGTACTTTTAAAAATAGAGTTTTTAGAAGAGTTGTTCAGTAGTTTTTTGGAAAAGAAGGGATATGAGTTGGCCTGATGCCAGGTAATCATATGTGGTGCAATTTAGGGTTATAACAATTATGGTATCTGTTATAATGGAGATCATGACTTCAGACTGTATGGTTATATTGATTTAGATTGGGATGGAAGTGATTCAAACAAAAATATAACTTTAGGATGTTGTTTCAATTTGGGGTCATCCATGACTTCATGGAAAAGCATGAAGCAATCCAATATTTCTCTCAACACAACAGAGGTAGAGTACATTGCAGCATGTTCCACTAGTTGTGAAGCCATATGGATTAAGAAGTTGTTGATAGGTCTGTTTGATATGGAGATGGAATACACCATGATTCTATTTGATAAACAGAGTTGTATAAAGACAAAGGAGAATCTTGTGTTCCATGACAAGTCGAATCACATAGAAATTTGGTACCACTACATTCATGATATGGTGTAGGGGAGATCTTTAAATATCCAATATGTTGGAATAGATGAGTAGGTTGTAGATGTGTTCACCAAGCCTCTATCTCGTTTGAAGTCTAAGTACTTCTGAGACAAGCATGGTTTTTTCCGAAAGGACCTCCCTCAAAAGGTGGAGTCATGCTGATGATAATATGGTATCTTGACCAACAACGGGTAGCTAAGTTAGGATTTTGTATCCTAGGGGATTGATCGTCCCTGGGTAGATCCCGAAGGTCCGATAAGGATGGTATGTTAGAGTACATGTGCATGTATATTCCGACTAGGGTCAGTAGTGGTAGCTCCATTAGGATTTTATATCCTAGGGAATCTTATGATTCCTGGGAAGATCTCGAAGGTCCGGTAACGACAGTCCGTCAGAGTACCACGTGGTAGGTTGTTAGGATTTTATATCCTAGGAAATCTTGTGATTCCTGGGCGGATCCTGAAGGTCCAGTAAGGACGATATGTCAGAGTACCAAAAATGTTATTGTTGATGCACCTTCCTCATTCTGTTGCCACATGTTGTTGATGATGTTATTCCAGTTTCATATTTTTGATGATGATGCTCTAGTCTTGTGTTTTTGATGATGTTGTTGTTCCAAATTCGTGCTATTGATGTTGATATTCCACTTCATGTTGATGATGATGATGATGTTACTCCACCTCCATGTTGTAAACAATGGTGATATTGATGATGAGAAAAACTTTCGATGATTTATGGATGTGCTAGTCAATGTTCCATATATCGATGATGATGTTCACCTTTCCTTCTCTTGATGATTTTTTATTCAGTCATGTTAGTTGAATACCCTTCTCGTTAAGGGGGACTATTCGAATATTGTAACTTGAAGAATATTCTAATTATATTTTAGTTATTATTGTATATGACCAAATCCCCTTTTGTGGATTGGTCAAACCATATTTGTATGGTGGTATTTGTAAATTTATCCCCAAGTAATTAATAAAATAGTTTTAACCACTTCTAGGAGAAGTTGGCTCCACCAAGGGAAGAGACATAACCCTAGTGCCTCCTCAACTTGTATTTATATGTGAGGATAGTGCCTCATTTGAACACACTCATTCTCACTCATCTAGTTTACATATATTGAAGGCAGTTTCAGTTGTAGGAGGAAGGAGAAGAGAGGTGCATGCTCAATCTTGGTTTATCTTTGGTGTTTTGGTCTTAGTATTGGCATTCTATTGGAAATCTATTATTGAGAAAAATTTTGTTGGGTTTTCTCCCCCATAAGATTTTTGCAGGATAAAATGTTGCATAGTTTGTGATTGTGTTTCTTCCAGTGATCCTCTTCATGTTGTTGTTTTTAAAATGCACTGAATGCTCATGTAATTTGGAAATAAACTAATAACAACACTAAAAACTTAACAAAAACGAGTCTCTATAGGCCATTTTATCATAAATAAAATCCAAAACCCTAACCCGAGAAGATGAAACACCAGAAGGTTTGCAGGCCCCGATGGTGGTAGTTGGTACCTTAACTTCCCAAGGGCGTAACTTTTGTATACAATATCCATTTGGGGTGCACAATAGCTCATTTTAAAGTTATATCTGAGGA
Organism: Picea sitchensis; assembly: GCA_010110895.2. NCBI lineage: Eukaryota > Viridiplantae > Streptophyta > Pinopsida > Pinales > Pinaceae > Picea > Picea sitchensis. The sequence continues at coordinate 150,932 of SNQJ01S0002628.1, forward strand.
GTACATATTTTGTTCATCTTAGACTATGCCTTCAATTATTGTCTTGGCATTGTCATGCCCAAAAAACATCATTTAGGGCCTTGAAACGGCCTCAAAAGTTCAGGACCCAAAAAACCATAAAAAAAATTCCATTGTGGACACCCTTGTTTTGAGGCAGTGGAATAAGTGAGTGGCCACTGATTTGTTCTTAGATAAACTTTGGACCCCCTTTCCCCTCAACACGCTGGCAAGGGTTCCATGAGTTTTTTATTTCTTAAGTAGTAGGAAATGAAGGTCGCTCAACTATTGATGCAGAATATCACATTACACAACCGGAAAATTCTATAGTGGTGGGATTTAAGCAATAACATAAGTAGCATAAAAAAAATTCTATCCACTAGAAATTCCATTTTATACCTCTACTTCGCCATGATTTGAGTGGTTCCTACGATGAGACAAACACATCATAATTGTTAGAAACAATGTGATAAATGAAGGTAAATACATTGTAAAAACACAACATATAATAGGGATTTCTATCGAATAATGAGAATGAAAAAATACATGTCCAACATATAAAATTGACATGATGTGCATTATGTGCATTACATAAAAGGAAAATTATTTGTAATTTTGCAAATTAAAAACCAAACCTCACCAACATATATCTTGTTATAACACTAGAATGATTCACATGATAAACAAAGAGAAACAAATAGGATAATAACAGAGTGTATAATGCAAATTCCTACAAAATAATGAGAATGACAAAAAAGGATATTAGGGCTATATCTTACTATAACACTAACATGACTATGATCATATGAATTACACAAACATAGAAAAATTTGTAGGTTTTATGTTAAGATGATAGTAGGCATATATCCTACTATAATATTAGGATGACCGCCATGACATGAAATAGTTTTAAAAAGGTAGAAATATGGGTTTTCACTTAAAAAATAAACAATATTTGCATGGGATTATGAGGTATATTTTAATAAAAAATATTGTTGTTCATCTCAAAAGTTATTTAGAAAAAAATGAACTCATGTGGAGCCAAAAAAGATTCAAAAGACTTTAGGGTTTTATTTAAAAACAAAACCTAGCCAACATGTATCTCTCCAGAGCACTAACATCATCGTGATGGAAATTATTAGAGAAAGATAGAAAAATCTACATGATTTCAATTAAAAAAATACCCAGAAGGCATATTATAATGTTGGCATAGCCATCGTGATATGGATTTCATAAAAATCAACACAAATATGGATATTCAATTAAAGAACAAAAAAAAGAAAAAACTGCAAATGATTATGGGTCTTGAGTTAATAGAAAATATTTTTTGCATCTCAAAAGTTATTTAGACAAACCAAACTTAGGCAGAACTAAACAACGAGAGAAATATTTTAAAGTTTTACTTTAAAGAAAAAATCTAGAAAACATACTGTTACGGATCATTTCCCGTGCAGATAGGTGAAACATCCCTTGGATTCGTAGACCCCTATTCCAAGACAAAAAAACTACAAGTGGACATTAACATCCCTTTAAAATAATTTTAACGTATTAAAAAGAGAGAGGGAGAAAGGGAATTATGTACCTCTTTACGAAGTTTGTCCTCACTACTTCCATTATGTGAGCTTCATCTTCAAACACATGGGTGCAACTTGATACGTGCAATAGGAAGCAAAGAGAAATGACTATCTCCTACCCTAGTTGATTATGTAAAACAAATTCATCTACAAATATTAAGACAATAGTAGACAAGAAAATGAAAGAATACTCAAGCTTGAAGGAAATAAGGGAAGTTTATATAATGAGAACCAAAAGAGAATACTTCAATACCAGGATTAATGATGTAGCAGCCTCTCCAATCTCTCCTCATCCAACAAACCTTGCACGAATAATCCCAGATCAAAATGATGATACTTCATTGATTTCGTCCTCCTTTTCACCATGTAAATGCCTCCAATTTATAGGCTTTTAGAGGTTCAACCACTATTAGTATTTTTGGAATAGGTTGAGGATATGGCTCCATATGTAGTGATTCTTTCCTAAGATAGAGCCATGGAGTAGGATTCGATCCAAACAAACTCAATTCTTTCAGAGTTGTCCCTTAGAAGAAGGTGGGATTCACCAAGATTTCCTCAAACCAACAATGGTTCCCCCTCTATGCTAAAAATAGAGCACTATGGTGCACCCTTATATTGCATAGGGAGCACCGACACTCCCTAACTATGGGAAAGGGAGTGTTAGTCTTCTAAAATTCCCAATAATGGTCAAAACCCGATGTAAAAAGATATGCTTTGACTCCCAAATGATGGGGATTTTCCTTCTAACATGATTTGGGGGTTGTGACAAGTGTTTGTGTGGTGTCGATTGAGTTTTGACACTTACTAAAAGTGTATGATACATGTTATGACACTTGTGACACTTGTGATGGTTTAGGTGCGACACTTACGACACTTGCAACACTTAGGATGTGATCATGTTTGTGTCACATGCGACACTTAGGATGTGATTTTTGCACCACGTGCAACACTTGTGACACATGTGACACATTTATGCAAATGTGGAATTTTGATCTGCAACACATATATCTTTCTTTAATGCCATCATGATGGTGATGACATGCATTACACAAAGACAAAAAAAATTGCTAGTTTTTTGTTAAAAAATATACCTAGGAGGAATAAATCACATGACTATTTCAACATGGATTACTTAGGAAAAAACCATCATAGCTTATATAAAATTATTCAGATAAATATGATTCTAGTGGATGCAATACACACAAAAACAAATGTAGGATTTTTATTAAAAAACAAACCTATTAGCTAATAAAAAATTTAATACTCATCTAGTTTCATGCGTTGAACACCTTACCTAGTTTATATTAATTGATTTATGAATGGAAAGAAAGTTCAAGGAGGAAATTGGTTCAAGGGACAAATATATGTTCAAATGTTGGCCTTCACAAAATGAAAATAAGACATTAAACAAGATGTAGAGAAAAGGAAAAAAAATGTAGAGCAAGGACTAAAAGAAATGTGGAGCATGTGTCTAAAGGAAATTCAATGCAATAAGGATAAACATAGTCAACAATAGATTTCAATAATTCATGGTAGCTAGTTCGTAGGTTAAAGGAAATGCATAGTGATTTATCGATGGAAAATAATATCAAGGGTGAAAGGAAATGAAAAGTCGGGGGAACCCTATAAAAGTGGACTAGGGACAAAAAAAAATTACATAACAAGGACCAATGGAAGGTTTTGAGTATGAAGCCACCAAAATGCATTGTAGGTGATCTTGGAAATGTCGATATGGGATGATGGAGGATGAAATGATACTACAGTTAAGGAAGAAATATAGAGTTTTGAAATGTTTCTTCAAGTGGTTGACTTGATGCCAATACCATTATATATATTTCATTGGCACAATGAATGTAGGAGAGGTCATCACTATGATGGAAATCATGTGACCACTCCGAAAGACCACGTTAATTTATTGTTTGAAGTGACCTTTGAATCAATGGTTGATACTATATCCAACACATGCCATGTCATAGGGTTTCCATAGTTCTTATAACTAGGAGGGATACATTAGAGGTCACAGTTGCCTTTATGGGAGGTCGTTTCAAAGAAATGTGCGATGAATATAGGCCAAGTCAATAGTAAGAAGTTGATAGGGGGTCTGCCATGAAATGCAAGCATGATGCCACAATGTTGCTCAAGTAGTTAGTAGGTTTGTAACAAAAAGGGAAAGTTCTTTATATAATTTTTTATAACCAATGACTACATGATATGTTTCATGTTTATTGTCTCAAAAATATTTGGGCTCTACCTGAAGCCACCATAAGGAGACTATATGATGTGTTTCAAGATGAAGGTGTTTACCATCCCCTAAGACCAATAAGGTTAATAAGATAAATAAAAGAAATCACATAAATGATTTTTTATCATTTCATTTCTAGATTTGAATGTGAGCCACTAAAGATTAACTAGGTTGGTGAAAGTGCGGTATTTTTTTCCCCCACCAAGTTTCAAATCTCACAAAAATGGTTTACTTTTCATATGCTTGTAGTTTTTTCTTGTAGTGACTTAATGAGTTGGCAAACTCATTAATCAGATTGGTTGCTCAGTGATCTTCTTCTTCGACAGATTGAATCACTTCTCTGCTTCCTCTGTCCAGTGAAAATATTTGTGTCATTTCTTCACTATATCCATCATCGATGCGCTAATTCCACTGAAGTTTCAGATGAATTTCCTATAGAAGCTAGCCAAACCATGGAAGATTCAAACTTCGAACATGCTCTTCGGCGATGGCCAATTCTTAATCACATTTATCTTTTCTGGATCCATTTTCAATTCATTTGCAGAGATAACAAAACCCAAATAAATGAGTTTTGTCCTCATAAATGACAATTTCTTCATATTGATCAGCAATTTATCTTGTTGTAACCTCCTCATTACTGCAACTAGATTCTTTAAGTGCTCTTCTTCAGTTTTTCTGAAAATTAATATATCATCAAGATATACAATGACAAATTTCCCAGTGAAATCCTTCTGGACTTCTTTCATCAACCTCATGAAAGTACTGGGCGCATTAGTCAAGCCAAATGGCATGACAAGCCATTCATATAATCCTTCATTTGTTTTGAATGTTGTCTTCCATTCATCACCTTCTCTCATTCTAATCTGATGATATCCACTTTTCAAATCAAGTTTTGAAAAAGAACTTTGCTCCACTCAAGCAATCCATCAAGTCGTCCATCCTTGGCAATGGAAACCTATATCTGATGGTAATCTTATTGATTTCCCTTGATTCTGTACGCATTCTCTAGCCACTGTCTTTCCTTGGGATGAGCATTGTTAGAACAACACATGGACTCAAGCTCTCTCGAATCAATCCTTTGTCCATTAAGTCTTGGACCTGTCTTTTAACTTCTTCATTTTCCTGCGGTGTCAACCAATATGATGCTTTTTTCGGCAAACTGGCTCCAGGCATAAGATCAATATGATGAATTATACTCCTGATAGGTGGAAAAAAACAAGGTAGTTCGTCCATTACTATATCAGCAAACTCTCCTAGCAATTCCTGGATTTCTTCTGGTAAATCATCTATTCTCGTACTGGTCAAAACAATTTTAGGCTTCCTGAGCACAATAAATTGTGTGTCTTCCTTCTTCTTAACCTCATCAAGAAGTTCTTTCCCACTCATGAGAAGTACAGTGTTTCTCATCTCTGTTTTCGCCTCTTTATCCTTAATTGGCAGCAACATGTGAGTCCTACCATTTTTTCTCCAGGGAGTACGTGTTATTTTTCCCATCATGAACCACATTCATGTCATATTTCCATGGCCTACCCACCAATAGATGGAAAACATCCATGGGAATGACATCACATAATATCTCATCTTTATATCCTCCTATCTTAATTTCAACTAAACATTGTTTAGTGACATTTACCTGATGTCCCTTTTGTAGCCACAAAACTCTGTATGGGCTTGGATGTGCAACAGTCTCCGGCTCCAAATTTTATACCATCTCTGTAGATACGAGATTATCTATGCTATCGTTGTCCACTATGACCTTGCATAATTTATCCTTAGTTTTGCAAGCAGTCTGAAACAGACTGTTTCTTTGGGCCGGGTTCTCTGGCTCCTTCTCTGGCTTCAAGAGAACTTTCCTCATCATTAAGGATCTTCCGCCCTTGGCATCCTCTGCCTCAACATTCCGTCCTTGAGCTTCAGAAATGTGAGTTTCACCACCATTTTTCTTCCTATCTAGACACTCATAGGATTTATGTCCAATTTTTCCATAGAAAAAGCATTTCACTTCACCTCCTCTGCCTCTTCCTCTTCCTCTGGATCAAGGAAAAGTATTTCTGTAAGCATACTGCCTTCCCTGTGAGTTTCCTCCTCCCTCATGTTGATTTTGATATTTCTTTCCCTCTTCTTTAGGTTTCTGAGTTCTGTGTTGGGCAATTGACTTACCTCTGCTTTGACTTCTACCTCGGCCTCTTTGACCTTTCTTCTGGCTCAGCTTCTCCTCAGCTATCATAGCCACCTGATAAGAATCTTCCACATTTTGAATGGTCATCATGCTCATCTCATCTTGAATGTCATATCGCAGACCATTCATGTACCTGGCAACTTTTTCATCATCGCTCTCCCGATGACTTGCTCTGATGTTTATCCTGTAGAATTCTTCAGTGTATTCTTTCACTGACATCAGATTCTGTCTCAAATTATTCATCCTTCGAAACAGAGTGATTTGATAATCCCTGGGTATAAATTTGGATTTCATCTTCGCAACCATTCTATCCCAGTTTTTGATTTTCTGCTTTCCTTTGCAGCATCTGTCAGCCTGCAATTCATCCCACCACAGTGTTGCATGCCCTTTAAGTCTAATAACAACATGTTTGACTTTCTTATCTTCCTCAACATCTTCATAGTCAAAGTATTTATCTAGATCTCTAATCCAATCTAGAATCTCTTCAACAACCAAGTTTCCCTCATACATGGGAATGTCCATTTTTTCCCTAGCACCTATCATTGCAACAACCCTAAATAGGCGTTCTTCTGTAGCATCTTCGACTACAACTTCTTCGTTTACATCTTCATTTTCACTTTCATCTTCATTGATATCCCCAGCGTCAGTTGTGCACCTTTGTGTTGTCTCCATAGCATCAAGCCTGGCACGTAATTCACGCATTTCCATTTCCTTTTTTGGATCATGTATTTGCCTGTCTCTTCTTCTCGATGGCATGGCTATAAAATTCCTCCTTTCTCTCTGCTACTGAAAGAAAAAGAAAAATTGTGCTCTTATACCACAACTGGTGCATACCAGACTACTCCTTTTCCTCTAACTCCCTCTTCCTGAAATATACAAACAAAATTAGGCTCTGATACCACAACTGGTGCAGACCCCCTGCCCTTGCGCTGAGATCAGTGCATGATCTTTTCCAAACCACGCAAAGATTTAATTAAACCCTTTTTTTAAGCCACTAAAGATTTCGAGATTCGCAAGTTGGAGATTCTCGATGCAATGTCACAACTCTTGGAATCATCGAAACGCGAAATGTCAACAAGGGTTGACCCTTCCAACTCGATGAGAAGACACCACCTGTTACACACTAGTTATGACTTACGGGACTTCGAGTGAATAGTCAACAGTCGTTCCTCTTCCCTTATGATTCCCCGAACTCTGAAATTTCACCTTTGGCGAGATCGATGGTTGTGATCCTCCCTCGATCCAACGGTCCCGATATTTTCGATATTTCGCAAACCGGGAGTTTGAAACTCTTGACTCCAAAATCACAGCCTCCTCTACTTCCTAAATTCCGAAATAGCGAAATTTGCGCGCGATATCAACGGCTCATGTTGATTCCCATCCAACGGTCGCTACTCCTGAGCTTTTGAATGCTAAAAGACGCTCAACCTTAAATTCCTCATAGATCTGTGAGATCCAGCGGTCCACAAAAATTCGGCACTTCTCCATGAGGAAATTCCACCGTTCAATTCCACACCTAATAATCCCTTTCGCGATTTAGGAATTAGAGTGACCAAGGGTTTTGGCCTGCACTCCAAACTTGTGAATCCTGAATTCATGAAATGATCTAACATCTCAAACTGACCATGATCAACGGTCCACGTTGATTCTTGATATCAGGGTGGTGGGTTCATCTAATTCCTAACCACCTTCCAACTCCATTGGATCCTACGGGCCTCGTGATTTCATGAGTTATCCATGGAGAATTATGACCACCCAATTCACTTCTCAATGACTTATGCCCAAATGACTCGGTGTTCTCCCTCAGGAACTTGATTTCTATGAGACGATTTTCGACCTTCGTCTCCCTTTAACCACTTCAAGGGTTAAATTCCTCCTGAGATTTCTCTAGTAAACTCAAACTTCCAAAAGGACCCCTGCACGCACTCCTTGTGGCAAACTTTCAAATAACCTCTGGTTATTTGAGTCTTCGACCCTGTGCACTCCTTGCAACCATATCCTTTCAACTTTTCCCTTGGTTGATAAGTTCAAATATTTCAACCAACCTGCGCACACTTTGCATGGCTCTGTGCTTTACTTGCACTTTTGTTGGTACCAGAACAATGATATATGTTGGTAAATGTTTAACACACAACATATTCTTGTCATTGATGGAAAGTACAGCAGCGAAGATGGCATGAGTACAAGAAGAAGTATCAGAAGTATTTTAGGAAGACGTTGCAGAGCAAGCTCGATAAGTTTAGAAGAAATAGTGTAGAGGATTGTTGGCAGGTTTAACAGGCAAAGTGAGCTTGTCATTGATGGTAGGATCAGAGTGTGCATTGATGGCAAGAATAGCAATGACAAAGACCAGCATGATCAGCAGCGCAGTGATAATGGAAGAGGAGGAGCATCGTTGATCGTTGGACCCCATCCCGAATCCCCGATGACCGTCAGATATGAATTTAGACAAGAAGAACACGCAGAAGAGGAGGACGGATCTTAAGCGTCAGATCTGAGCATAAGATCTGACCATCGTTGGATCAAGGAGAACCTACACGTTCATTAAAGAGAAAGAAGAGGTGAAATGTGAAATGCTGAAATATGTTGGTCTGACTCCATTTCAGATTTTTTGTAGATCGGGACTTGAAGGCTTCAGACCCTTCATCATAAGAAGGCGAAATTGCAAAGTGCCGAAATCACAAAGTGGCAAAATGTGAAATGGCGAAATGATCCTAGCCATTGGATCAAGGTGTGATCTAGGCTGTCATATCCAGGAGGTGAATATGGAAGACCACGTCAGAAAGGATAGTCGTGGACCGTTGGATCAAGAGGACACGTGGTGAAAAATCAAAGCACCACAAAGACTCCATTTCAGAGTTTCGCAAATCAGTAAATCCAAAGGAAAGAGATTCAAACTCATGATACGTGAGATCATGAAAAGATCTTGACCATCAGATCACCAAGGATTATGGACCATTGATCTAAGCTCCATCTCGGATCTTCGCCTATCACGACTTGGAGTGACGAGAACCTCCATCATAGGAATCACGAGATGCGAATTCACGATAAGATATGGACCGTCAATTCACCAAGAACGTGGACCGTCGATATGAGCCCCATCTTGGAGTTTCTCCTATCACAACTTGGAGTGATGAGAACCTCCATCTAAGGAACAACAAGATGTAATATTTTGAAAAGATATGGACCGTTGATTCATCGAGATCATGGAACGTCAATTAGGGTCGATGAAGATCATGAGTTCGAAGCACCTTTTAGTGCAGCCTGTGGTCACCGCGTGTGGTCACATGGAGGAAGGACGTAGTGTAGATGAGCTCCACCTCGAAATTTCAAGGATTGTGTCTGTGAGTGTCGAGACACTGGATCATATGAATGTCGAAATACCAAAAAGTTGAATTGTCATTGTAACCGGTGGTCACCGCCTGTGGTCATGTAGAGGAGGGAGCTAGAGCAGCCAAGATCCTTTTCGAAGCTCGTGACATGGAGAGTCAAGATGTCTCATCACAGAATATCTGAATCGCAAAAGTGCGAAATGGGTAAATAACGACAATACCCTTCAGAGTTAATCCAACGCTATAGGTGAATTTGAGCATAATCGAAGGGCTAATCTTGCTCCTCACAGTGTAACTGCTAGAAACCATTGATGTTTCTACCAGAGGAGATGAAGAGTCTCTGGGAATCTTCCAATGGGATGAAGATAGGTCATAGGGGCGATTGACAGTTGGAAGAGGGTTGGAGCCTGTAGCTGAAACAGAGAGGGTGAGATCGACTATAACAGAGAAGACGAAGAGTCTCAACTGCCAGAGAGAAAAAGGAATCTTGACATAACACCCAGTGATGCTAGACGCGTGGTGGGAACCACCAGAGAAGCTGAAGAGTTGTGATGATTAGGCAGACCACTCAATAGGTGGAGGATATCGGCGCGGTGTGAGTATGTAGAGGTATTGCACGCATTGCATGCACAAGGTGCACAGAAGCTATAATTACACGGTACAGAGAAGAGATGTGTTGTTTTGTTGTTGGAGCTTTTGTGGTTGTTGTTGTTGAATGTGATTCATGTGTGAAGAAGGAGGAGAGTGCAGCAGCTGAATTGAACAGAAGAGGAACTATGTAGTGAATGGACATGGCGCACAGAGCATAAAAAGTAGAAGACCAGACAGCGCAAGTCATGTGTGAAAGAAGGCAGTGAGGCAGACAGAGCAACAAAATGCAGTAGAATGGTGATGAGTCTGGTAAGTCATTGTTGAACATTATATCACTGTAATGAGTTTCACTAGAAAAGATTTATAAAACAGGGTGGTAGGGAGGTGTTAGGGAGGACTGTTGTCCTCAGAAGTTCAAGTGGGTGCTTGAACATAGGGATTTGGTGCTTCCTTCTAGTTGGTGCTAGAGAAACCAGGGAGTTGGTGCTTCCTTCTAGTTGGTGCTAGAGAAACTAGGGAGTTGGTGCTTCCTTCTAGTGGGTGCTAGAGAAAATAGAGAGTTGGTGCTCTCAGCAAGTGGCAGCTTGCAAAACTAAGGTTGTAGCCTCATTATGAGTTGGTTCTCATATGTATGATAATGTAAAGAATGTAACTATTACTTATCATATAAAGAAAAAGAGGTTTTTACCCTGTATGGGTTTCCTCAGGAAATATTTGTCTATGTGTTTCTCATATATGTGACTGATGTTGAATGTGTCATTGTTTATTTCCCTGCATTATTGTGATCATCATTGAGTGCCTTGTAAAGATTTTAAAAGAAGCATATTTTTTTAAGCACGGGGACAACTGATTCACCCCTCCTCTCAATTGTCCAACAATTGGTATCAGAGCGGGTTCCTTTTATTCAAAGGTAGATCTGTAAGCTTAAACATGAAAAGTCATGAAGGGACTTTAGCCACTAATCCCCCTCTATTTGATGGAACAATTTTTTCCTTCTGGAATATTATAATGAGAACATACTTAATGGCCTTAGGTGATGATGTTTGGGATGTAGTAGAAACTGGATATACAAAGCCTGTTGTGCTAGCCTCCAAGGACGATAAGTTAGAGTTTAGTTTTAATGCTAAGGAAATGAATTTTATCTTGAATGGACTTGATGAAGTTGAGTTTGTAAAGGTGATGCATCTTGAAACTGCCAAAGCAATGTGGGATAAACTTATTAGCAGTTATGAAGGAAATGAGAAAGTAAAAGATGCCAAACTTCAAACATACAGATTGAAATTTGAACAACTAAAGATGAATGAAGATGAAACAATTAGCAAGTATTTTTTAAGAGTTTAGGAACTTGTAAATTCCATGAAGGGTCTTGGTGAGAAGATTGAAGAACCATTTTTAGTTCAGAAGATTTTAAGATCTATGCTTGATGAATTTAATTCAAAATTCTCTGCAATAGAAGAACTAAGTGATCTTAAAAAAAATTCCATTGATCAACTCCTAGGAACTCTAACTGCATATGAAATGAGAATTAACAAAGATAAATCCAGTACTAGAGAAGCATATTTTAAAGAAGACAAGAATACTGATTCAGAATTAGATGATATTGAGGCAAAATTTGTGAGAAGGTTAAAGAAAGGATCAGGAAAATATCACGGAAAGTTTCCCTTCAAATGCTTTAACTGTGGTAAGATAGGTCATTTTTCATCTAAGTGTCCCCATCAGAAAAAGGACCAGAACTCTGATGATGAAAAGAAGTACAAATACAAGAAATATAATAAGAAGAAAATTTTCGTTGCAAATAATGACAATTCCTCATAAGACACCGATAGTGACTATTCCTGTGAAGATAAGGCAAATGACTCCATGCTTATGGCCAAAGAGGATTATGATAATGAAAGCATAGGCAGTGATGATCATGATGAAGAAGTTGTGGCTGATATGGAAGGAGAACTGATCAGTGCACTGGAAGAAATTGAAAGACTCATAATTAAGAACAGAAAGCAAAAACAATTGTTGATACAGTTCGAGAAAGACAATAAATAGCCCGATGAAGACTTTGCCCTGCTGAAAGTAAAATTAGAAGAGGCAAAGAAAATAGAATACATACTAAAACAACAGTTGTCAAAGAAGAAATCCAGTTGTGAAGCCTTAGAAGAAAATATAGTAAAAACTAGAAAAGAAATGGAGAAGTTTAAGGGATTGTATCACCAAAATCTGCCAAGTATTAAAGCCTCAGAAGTATTAACCTCCACTCTAAATCAGCAAAGAAATCCAAAGTTGAAAGTTGGATTGGGATATGAAGAAGGATCAAGTAGTGATCATCCAAGTAATATAGAACCCATCAAGTTTGTCAAATCCTCAAACATTGACAACAGTCACTCTGCAGAAACAAAGAAAGAAAATCAGCCACCAAGAAGGAATGAAAGAAAAAGTACCAGAACTAAATTTGTAGATCAAAAAGATTATCGGCATGAAAGAAATCGACCTCCTCAAAGAAGACAGATTTTTTCAAGGTACAAAGGTTTTTTCTATGGATATTGTTTTTTCTGGTCTAATTTTGGTCACAAAGCTATAAACTGTTCTTTAATATTTAGATATGAACAATCAAGATATTCAACGAATAACTATCTTCCACAACAAAGATTGAGACAGCCAAGCAAAAAAAATCACAGACCATAAATCATGTTATGACTGGGAGAAGTACACAGGTGAAACACAACAACAGTTATGAGCATAACAATCGTTATGATCTATTATTTAGTGAACCAGAATGTTACAACTGTCATAATTATAGACATAAAGTTGTAGACTGTCGCTTAAGGAATTACAATCCAGACTTGATCCTCACTGTTGAAAATTTCAAGGTTCGGAAGAAGAAAGCATATGACAAGTGTGGACTAGTATTATCAGCCCAAAAACAAAAGAATCCCTGGTATATTGACAGTGGATGTTCCAAATATATGACTGGAGACAAAAATAGTTTCTAACTTTAAGTGAAAACAAATCAGGGAATGTAAATTTTGGAAATGATGCACCAGGAAAAATAAAGGGTAAAGGAATGGTAAGCCTAAGTAATGACAAAGGAAAAGCTCAAGATTTGTTCTTTGTAGATGGTCTGAAACATAATCTACTAAGTGTCAGTCAAGTTTGTGACAAAGGATGTGAAGTTGTTTTTACTTATAAAGACTGTAAAATAAAGTCTTTGAGTTTAGGACAACTGATTGCAAAAGGGATAAGAACAGAAAATAATGTCTATGTGTTAAAATAAGAAAAAGAAGAATGTCACTTAAGCAAGTATGATGAAAGTTGGTTGTGGCATAGGAGACTTGGACACCTAAACTTTGATCATATATCAAGCTCAGAAACAATGGGGCAGTAAAGGATCTTCCAAAGATATCAAAGCCATACGACTCTGTTTGTAAACCCTGCCAGATAGGAACGCTTACTCACACTTAGTTCAAATCTAAAAAATTTCCCTCAACAGACAAACCTCTCCAATTAGTACATATGGATTTATGTGGACCATCAAGAAAAGAAGGTACAGGAAAACAAAACTATTTTATGTTGATTATTGATGATTATTCTAGACTAACATGGGTTTCCTTTTTAGAGGAAAAATATGAAGCATTTGAAAAATTCAAAGTGTTTAAGGCTCTGACTGAGAATCAAACAGGAAAAAGATTAAAGGTTGTAAGGTCTGATAGAGGAGGAGAGTTTAGTTCATGGAACTTCAAAGAGTTTTGTGATAAACATGGGATCAAAAGAGAGTACACAATTCCAAGGACTCCATAGAAAAATGGAGTTGTTGAGAGGCAGAATAGATCAGTACAGCAAATGGCAAGATCAATGATGAATGAAAGGAACATACCTCAGAATTATTGGGTGGAATCAATTCATACAGTTTTTCATATCCTTAACAAATCTCATCTCAGGCCACATAGTGACAAGACCCCTTATGAATTATGGTTTGGAAGACCTGCTTCAATCAAGCACTTTAAAGTTTTTGGGAGTAAATGTTATATCAAGAACAATGATGAAAATATTGGCAAATATGATGATCAGGCTGATGAAGGTATATTTTTGGGTTATGCTACAAATAGTAAAGGGTACAGATGCTACAATAAGAGACTACACAAACTAGTTGATTGTATAGACATAAAAGTTGATGAAGAAATTCCAGTCAGAAATGTAAGAAGTGTTGAACCAAGAACAGAAGATATAGTTGAAGATGAAGATGAATAGGTCCAAGGATCATAAAAGGAAGAATCTGAATCAGATGAAGATATGAATACTCAAACTAACACAAATCAACAGAAAGAAGCAAAATCACCTCTCAGAATTATTAGAAAGAATCATCCTGAAAATCAGATAATTGGAGATATAATAAAGGAGTTCAGACAAGAAGGAAATTGATTAAAGACTCAGAACAATCTCATGTCGCCTTTTTATCTATGACTGAACCTAAAAATTTTGAGGAAGGTAGCTAGGATGATGATTGGATTAGAGCAATGAATGAAGAGCTTGATCAAATTGAGAAGAACAATACTTGGGAGCTTGTCCCTAGACCTGAAGATAAAAATGTAATAGGTTCCAAATGGGTGTTCAAGAATAAAATGAATGAAAAAGGACAAGTTGTTAGAAATAAAGCCAGATTGGTCTGTAAAGGGTATGCACAAGTTGAAGGTCAGGACTTTGATGAAACTTTTGCACCAATGGCAATATTGGAAGCTATCAGAATGTTTCTTGCTTATTCATGTCTTAAGAACTTTAAATTTTATCAGATGGATGTTAAGTCAGCGTTTCTTAATGGAGATCTAGAGGAAGAAGTATATATGGAGAAAACTGAAGGATTCTCATTGACAGATAATCCTAATTATGTTTGTAAGATGAAGAAGGCCTTATATGGACTAAAACAAGCACCACAAGCTTGGTATTATAGACTGGACAAATTTTTACAAGAAAAAGGGTTCAAGAAAGGTATTGTTGACAGTAACCTTTACATTAAGTCTGAAGATGATAATTTACTAGTTGTTTTGGTTTATGTAGATGATATTATTTTTGGTTGTACTAATGAATCATCTGTCCAGTGGTTTTCTAACTCTATGCAAATAGAATTTGAGATGTCCATGATAGGAGAATTGTCATATTTTCTTGGCTTACAAGTAAAACAGAGTTCTGCAGGAATTTTTATATCTCAAGAAAAATACTTGAAAGAGATGTTGAAGAAATTTCAGATGGAGGAATCCTCTCCTGTTAATACACCCATGGTGGTTGGTTGCAAGCTCAGTAAATATGACATTTCACTCGATGTTGATCAAAGGACATATCGATCAATGATAGGCAGTCTTTTGTACATCACAGCATCTCGTCCTGATATAATGCAAGTTGTTGGAATGGTAGGTCATTATCAGTCTGCTCCTAAACAAATTCATTTGGTAGCTGTCAAAAGGATTTTCAAATACTTAAAGGGAACAATGACTTATGGTCTGTGGTATCCCAGAAATCAGAATTTTCAGTTAACTGCTTATTCAAATGTAGATTGGGCAAATTGTGTAGATGAAAGAAAGAGCACCAGTGGAGGTGTCTTCTTCCTGGGAGACTCGTTGGTAGCATGGATTAGTAAGAAACAGGGGTCTATTTCCTTATCAACTATAGAAGAAGAGTACATTGTTGTTGCTACTTGTTGTACTCAAATCTTGTGGATGATTCAAACTCTTGCAGATTTGAAGGTAAACTATACCGATCTGATTACAATTCACTATGATAACACTGGTGCCATCAATGTCTCCAAGAATCTTGTTCTTAATTCCAAAACTAAGAATACCCCAATAAAATACCATTTTCTCAGAGAAAAAGTCACAAACATAGTTGTTCAGTTGAATTATATCCCTTCCATAGAACAGATAGCAAACATCTTTACTAAACCCCTAGCCAAGACACCATTTGATTATCTCCGACAGAAGCTGAGTGTCATCCCATCTGACATCTAATCAAGTTCATCCTGTTAGGGGGAGTTTTGTAATGATTGATTGAATATATGATACCTCCTAAAAATATTGCAACAGCTCAGGGGGAGCATGTTCTCTTTGACATTGATGTCAAAGGGGGAGAAAAGAATTCGGGTGCCTTAGTTGCCATCAATGCCAAAGGGGGAGATTGTTGGCAAATGTTTAACAGGCAACATATGCTTGTCATTGATGGCAAGTACAGCAGCGAAGATGGCATGAGTACAAGAAGAATTATCAGAAGAATTTTAGGAAGACACTACAGAGCAAGCTCGATAAGTTCAGAAGAGATAGTGCAGAGGATTGTTGGCAGGTTTAACAGACAAAGTGAGCTTGTCATTGATGGAAGGATCAAAGTTTGCATTGATGGAAAGAAAAACGATGACAAAGATCAGCATGATCAGCGGCGCAGTGATAATGGAAGAGGAGGAGCATCAGTGATCGTTGGACCCCATCCTGAATCCCCGATGACCGTCAGATATGAATTCAGACAAGAAGAACGTCCAGAAGAGGAGGACAGATCTTAGGCATCATATCTGAGCGTAAGATCTGACCATCATTAGATTAGGTAGAACCTACACGTTCATTAAAGAGAAAGAAGAGGCAAAATGAAAAATGTTGAAATTTGTTGGTCTGACTCCATTTCGGAGTTTCATAGATCGGGACTTGAAGGCTTGAGACCCTTCATCATAAGAAGGAGAAATCGCGAAGTGGAAAAATGCAAAATGGCGAAATGATCCTAGCCATTGAATCAAGGTGTGATCTAGGCCATCATATCCAGGAGGTGAATATGGCAGACCACATCAAAAAGGATAATCGTGGACCGTTGGATCAAGAGGATGCGTGGCGAAAAATCAGAGCACCACAAAGACTCCATTTCGGAGTTTCGCGGAGCGAGAAATCCAAAGGAAAGAGATTCAAACTCGCGATACGCGAGATAACGAAAATATATTGACCGTCATATCACCAAGGATTCTAGACCGTTGATCTAAGCTCCATCTCGGAGCTTCACCTATCATGACTTGGAGTGACGAGAACCTCCATCACGGGAATCGCGAGATGAGAATTCAAAATAATATCTGGACCGTCAATTCACCAAGAACGTGGACCGTTGATCTAAGTTGCATCTCGGAGTTTCACCTATCATGACTTGGAGTGATGAGAACCTCCATCTAAGGAACAGCGAGATGCGAAATTGTGAAAAGATCTGGACCGTTGATTCATCGAGATCGTGGAACATCGATCAGAGTCGATGAAGATCATGAGTTTGAAGCGCCTTTTAGCGCAGCCTGTGGTCACCACGTGTGGTCACATGGAGGAAGGACCTAGTGCAGATGAGCTCCGCCTTGAAATTTAAGGGATCGTGTCTGGGAGTGTCGAGACACTGGATCATATGAATGCCAAAATACCGAAAAGGTGAATTGTCATTGTAACCGGTGGAAGCCGCCTGTGGTCATGTAGAGGAGGGATCTAGAGCAGCCAAGCTCCTTTTCAAAGCTCGTGACATGGAGAGTCAAGATTTCTCATCGCAGAATCTCCAAATTGTGAAAGTGTAAAATGAGTAAATAACGACAATACCCTTCAGAGTTAATCCAATGGTGAAGGTGAATTTGAGCATAATCGGAGGGCTAATCTTGCTCCTCAAAGTGTAACTGCTAGAAACCATTAATGGTTTCTGCCAAAGGAGCTGAAGAGTCTCTAGGAATCTTCCAATGGGATGAAGATAGGTCATAGGGGTGATTGACAGCTGGAAGAGAGTTGGAGCCTGTAGCTGAAACAGAGAGGGTGAGCTCGACTGTAACAGAGAAGACGAAGAGTCTCAATTTCCAGAGAGAAAAAGGAATCTTGGCATAACACCCAGTGATGTTGGACGCATGGTGGGAACCACCAGAGACTCTGAAGAGTTGTGATGATCAGGTAGAGCACTCTAGAGGTGGAGGATATCAGTGCAGTGTGAGTATGCAGAGGCATTGCATGCATTGCATGCACAAGGTGCACAGAAGCTATAAGTACACGGTATAGAGAAGAGATGTGTTGTTTTGTTGTTGTTGGAGTTGTTGTGGTTGTTGTTGTTGAATGTGATTCATGTGTGAAGAAGGAGGAGAGTGCAGCAGTTGAATTGAACAAAAGAGGAACTGTGCAGTGAGTGGACATGGCGCACAGAGCATAAAAAGCAGAAGAACAGACAACGCAAGTCATGTGTGCAGGAAGGCAGTGAGGCAGACAGAGCAACAAAATGCAGCAGAATAGTGATGAGTCTAGTAAGCCATTGTTGAACATTATATCATTGTAATGAGTTTCAGTAGTAAAGATTTATAAAACAAGGTGGTAGGGAGGATTGTTGTCCTCAGAAGTTCAAGTGGGTGATTGAACATAGGTAGTTGGTGCTTCCTTCTAGTTGATGCTAGAGAAACCAGGGAGTTGGTGCTTCCTTCTAGTTGGTGCTAGAGAAACTAGGGAGTTGGTGCTTCCTTCCAGTGGGTGCTAGACAAAACAGAGTGTTGGTGCTCTTGGCAAGTAGAAGCATGCAAAACTGAGGTTGTAGCCTCATTATGAGTCGGTGCTCATATGTATGATAATGTAAAGAATGTAATTATTACTTATCATATAAAGAAAAATAGGTTTTTACCCTATATGGGTTTCCTCGGGAAATATATGTCTCTTTGTTTCTCATATATGTGACTGATGTTGAATGTGCCATTGTTTATTTCCCTGCATTATTGTGATCATCATCGAGTACCTTGTAAATATTTTAAAAGAAGCATAATTGTTTAAGCACAAGGACAACTGATTCACCCCCCCTCTCAATTGTCCAACAATATCTCTCCTGATTTTTCTGAGATAAAACTCAGAACCTCGTCAACGCACACCTTGTGGACGTTCACTACACTCCTTGCAGGAATTCTCAGGGAGGGAAACAATTGAAACTCATTTTTCTCCTCTCTCAGACTTCATACATTCAACATGAAATCATGGACACAACACAGCTTTCAGATAAATGCATAATAGAGAAACAAATCAATTGTAAACATACCATTTAACTAGTGTAAACAGTAAGCATCATAACACCATGAAAATTGATTCAAAGTCCATATATTAACTCAAGTGCTCTTATACATGGGTCCTTCTCTATAGCTCTCTTGCTTATCAAAATCTGAATGATGATAATAAAAATTACAATGATACAAGGGTGAGGGTATCTATATCTGTTTTTCTTCACACGCTTCTAAATTGTCTAATGTATTAAATTAAATCTACCTACTTACATTAATTACACATAAATGCCTCTACTTTCGACAGATGAGAGAAAAGCTCAAGATCTATTTACAACATCTAGATATAAATGTAAGTACATTTCCCTTAGCTATTTTATTAATGTCCATCCATTAATCTTCCAAACACTTCAAAATGTGTGTGGGCGCTTTTCATGAGCTGCATACGATGCTCCTACATCATACTCCCTCACTTGAAAATTTTCATGAACCCCTGTTCATGATCTCTTGCACGATCTATCCATGCCTATGAATTGTTGCTTCATCCTCCCAACTGGCATATTCAACTGGATGTCCCTTCCATTTGACCAAGTATTCAAAATATTCTTTTCTCCTAGTATTTTTGCTAACCCTTTTGTCAATTACACTTTTCATATGTGGATTTTCAACTACAGGCATTTGTTTTGTCCATTGAAATTCTTCCTGTTCCTCCTCTGCTCCTTCTTCTTCCATTTTGTAAGGGTACAAATCCGTGAAATTGAATATCGGTGAGATTCCGACCCCATCAGGTAATTCAATCTCATATGCGTTTTTAACAAATTTCCTTATGACCTTGCACGACCCAATATTTTTCATCTTCAGCTTTTCATACATTCTACTTGGGAACCTCTCCTTCCTCAAATGTGCAAGAATCAAATCACCAACTTCAAATTGAAGTTATCGCCTGTGTTGATCTACTTTGCGCTTGTATTCTTGACTTGAATTCTGCAATCGCTCTTTGATTCGGCTGTGAATCTCCTTCATTCCTTCTGCAAAGTCCTCTGCACTAGCACTCCTGAATTCGGCTTGTTCTACATATTTCAATTCAGAAACTCCCCTTGGCTGCATTCCATATACAATTTGGAATGGACTCTGCCCTGTTCTTCTATTGAGTGAATCATTGTAAGCAAATTCTGCTTGTGGCAGAATGTTATCCCATTGACTGTGGTGTTCAGTCACTAATCTCCTTAGCAAATCTCCCAAGCTCCTGTTTATGACCTCTGTCTGTCCATCCATCTGAGGATGATATGCTGAGCTAAAATCCAAACTTGTCCCCAACTTATTCCATAAGGTCCTCCGGAAATGTCCCACGAACTTGGTATCTCGATCAAAAACGATACTCTTTCGCAAGCTGTGAAGTCTGATGACTTCCTTGAAAAACAGGTTCGCAATATGAGTGGCGTCACTGGTTTTCTGGCATGGTATGAAATGTGCCATCTTTGAAAATATTTCGATTACCACAAAGATCGAATCATGTCCTCTTTGTGTCTTTGTCAGCCCTAATATAAAATCCATGCTCGTTGTGTCCCATAGCCTTTCAGGTATGGGTAATGGTTGATATAATCCTCTATTCTGCCTTTTTCCTTTCATGTGTTGACAAATTCTGCACCTGTCCACAAATTTCTTCACATCCGTCCTCATCCCTAGCCAGAAATATGAGCCATTCAGCTTTGAGAACGTTTTATCATGACTGAAGTGTCCAGCCAATCCTCCACTGTGTTTTTCCTTCAACAAATTCTCCCTCATGAAGCATTTCGGAATACATAGTTGATTTCCCCTGAACAATAATCCATCATGGATCATGTATTCAGTCCATTGGCTTCTATCCCTAAGAATTCAATTCTCAGATGCCTCATATGCCTCTTTAAAATTTGGGTCATCCCTGTACATTTCTTTGAGGTTATCAAAACCCAAAGTCTTGACTCTGAATTCCTGCATAAGCAAACATTTCCTACTCAAAGCATCAGCAACTTTGTTAGCAATTCCAGAAATATGCTTAATCACAAAAGTAAAATTATGCATGTATTCAACCCATTTAGCATTTTTTCGGTTCAAGTTCTCATGTCAAGTCACGAATTGCAAAGCATGATTATCACTGTACAAAACAAAATCCTTGGGAACCAAATAGTGTCTCCATTTCTTCGGAACTTGTATGACTGCATAGAATTCCTTGTCATACATGGAGTACTTAGTCTTTGTTTCATTCATTTTTTTACTGAAATATGAAATCGGCCTCTTGTCTTGGCTCAAGACCACTCCAATTGAAAATCCATGCATGTCACACCTGACCTAGAATATCTTTCTAAAATCTCGCAAAACCAGAATTGGTTGCTCAGTGATCTTCTTCTTCAGTAGATTGAATCTCTTCTCTGCTTCCTCTGTCCAGTGAAAATATTTGTGTTGTTTCTTCACTGTATCCATCATCGGTGTGCTAATTCCACTGAATTTTTGGATGAATTTCCTGTAGAAGCTAGCCAAACCATGGAAGCTTCAAACTTCGAACACGCTCTTCAGCAATGGCCAATTCTTAATTGCATTTATCTTTTCTGGATCCATTTTCAATTCATTTGGAGAGATAACAAAACCCAAATAAATGAGTTTTGTCCTCATAAATGATGATTTCTTCATATTGATCAGCAATTTCACTTGATGTAACCTCCTCATTACTGCAACTAGATGTTTTAAGTGCTCTTCTTCAGTTTTGCTAAAAATTAATATATCATCAAGATATGCAATGACGAATTTCCCAGTGAAATCCTTCAGGAGGTCATTCATCAACCTCATGAAAGTACTGGGCACATTCGTCAAGCCAAATGGCATAACAAGCCATTCATACAATCCTTCATTTGTTTTGAATGATGTCTTCCATTCATCACCTTCTCTCATTCTAATCTGATGATATCCGCTTTTCAAATCAAGTTTTGAAAAGAACTTTGCTCCACTCAAGCAATCCATCAAGTTCTCCATCCTTGGCAATGGAAACCTATATCTGATGGTAATATTATTGATTTCCCTTGAGTCTGTACACATTCTCCAGCCACCGTCTTTCCTTGGGCTGAGCGCTATCGGAACAGCGCATGGACTCAAGCTCTCTTGAATCAATCCTTTGTCCATTAAGTCCTAGACCTGTCTTTTAACTTCTTCATTTTTCTGTGGCGTCAACAGATATGATGCTTTGTTCGTAAAACTGGCTCCAAGTATAAGATCGATATGATGACTTATACTCCTAATAGGTGGCAACAAACAAGGTAGTTCGTCCACTACTATATCAACAAACTCTCCGAGCAATTCCTGGATTTCTTCTGGTAAATCATCTATTCTCGTACTGGTCAAAAAAAAATTAGGCTTCCTGACCACAATAAATTGTGTCTCTTCCTTATTCTTAACCTCATCAAGAAGTTCTTTCCCACTCATGAGAAGTATAGTGTTTCTCATCTCTATTTTCGCCTCTTTATCCTTAATCGGCAGCAACATGTGAGTCCTACCATTTTTCTCCAGGGTGTACGTGTTCTTTCTCCCATCATGAACCAAATTCCTATCATATTTCCATGACCTACCCAACAATTGATGAAAAACATACATGGGAATGACATCACATAATATCTCATCTTTATATCCTCCTATCTTAATTTCAACTAAACACTATTTAGTGACATTTACCTAATGTCCTTTTTGTAGCCACGAAACTCTGGATGGGCTTGGATGTGCAATAGTCTCCAGCCCCAGCTTTTCTACCATCTCTATAGATATGAGATTATTTGTGCTACCACTCTCCACTATGACCTTGCATACTCTATCTTTAGTTTTGCAAGAAGTCCAAAACAGACTATTTCTTTGGACCCTGTTCTCTAGCTCCTTCTTTGGCTTCAAGAGAACTTTCCTCATCATTAAGCATATTCCGCCATCAGTGTTCTCTACCTCAACATTCCATCCTTGAGCTTCGAAAATGTGAGTTTCACCACCATTTTTCTTCCTATCTAGACACTCATAGGATTTATGTCCAATTTTTCCACAGACAAAGCATTTCACTTCACCTCCTCTGCCTCTTCCTCTTCCACTGGCTCAAGGAAAAGTATTTCTATCAGCATATTGCCTTCCCTATGAGTTTCCTCCTCCCTCAGGTTGAGTTTGAGGTTTCTTTCCCTCTTCTTTAGGTTTCTGAGTTCTGTGTTGGGCAATTGCCTTGCCTTTGCTTTGACTTCTACCTTCGCCTCTTTGACCTTGCTTCTGGCTCAACTTCTCTTCATCTTTCAGAGCCACCTGATAAGCATCTTCCACATTTCGAATGGTCATCATGCTCATCTCATCTTGAATGTTATATTGCAGACCATTCATGTACCTAGAAACTTTTTCATCATCGCTCTCCTGATGACCTGCTCTGATGTTTATCCTGTAGAATTCTTCAGTGTATTATTTCACTGACATCATCTTTTGTCTCAAATTCGTCATCCTCCGAAACAATGTGATTTGATAATCCTTGGGTATAACTTTGGCTTTCATCTTCGCAACCATTCTATCCCAGTTTTTTATTTTATGCTTTCCTTTACAGTGTTTGTCAGCCTGCAATTCATCCCGCCATAGTGTTGCGTGCCCTTTAAGTCTGGTAACAACATGTTTGACTTTCTTATCTTCCTCAATATTCTCATATTCGAAGTATTTATCTAGAGCTCTAATCCAGTCTAGAAGATCTTCAACATCCAAGTTTCCCTCATACATGGGAATGTCCATTTTTTCCCTAGCACCTATCCTTGCAATAGCCCTGAATAGGTGTTCTTCTGCAGCATCTTTGACTGCAACTTCTTTGTTTACAACTTCATTTTCACTTTCAGGTTCACTAATATACCTAGTGTCAGTTGTGCGCCTTTGTGATGTCTCCATAGCATCAATCCTGGCACGTAATTCGCGCATATCCCTTTCCACTGTTGGATCAGGTATTTGCCTGTCTCTTCTTCTCGGCGACATGGCTATAAAATTCCTCCTTTATCTCTGCTATAGAAATCAAAGAATTTTTTCTATGCTCTCATACCACAACTAGTGCGTATCAAACTACTCATTTTCCTCTAGCTCCCTCTATCTGAAATATACAGACAAAATCAGGCTCTGATACCACAACTGGCGCAAATCCCCTACCCTCGGGCCGAGATCAGCGCAGGATCTTTTCCAAACCATGCAAAGAGTTAATTAAACCCTTTGTTTAATCCATGAAAGATTTTGGGCTTCATGATTTGGAGGTTCTCGACACAATGTTAGAACTCTTGCAATCACTGAAACATGAAATGTCAACAAGGGTTGACCCTTCCAACTCGAGGAGCACACGCCACCTATTACCCACTAGTTCTAGCTTTTGGGACTTCGAGTGAATAGTCAACAGTCGTTCCTCTTCCCTTATGATTCTCTGAACTCCAAAATTTTTCCTTTGGCGAGATCGAAGACTTTGAGCCTCCCTTGATCCAACGGTCCCGATATTTTTGGGATTTTGCGAACCAAGAGTTCGAAAATCTCGAATCCAAAATCACAGCCTCCTCTACTTCCCGAATTCCAAAATAGAGAAATTTGTGCGTGAGATCAACGACTTCTGTTGATTCCCATCCAATGGTCGCTACTCCTTCTGAGCTTTTGAATGCTAAAATATGCTCAACCTTAACTTCCTCATAGATCTATGAGATCCAACGGTCCACGGAAATTCGACACTTCTCCACGAAGAAATTCCACCATTCAATTCCACACCAGATAATCCCTTTCACGATTCAGGAATTAGAGTGACCAAGGGTTTTGGCCTGCACTCTAAACTTATGAATCTCGAATTCAAAAAATGATCTAACTGCTCAAACTGACCACGATCAATTGTCCACGTTGATTTTTTATATCAGGGTGGTGGGTTTGTCCAATTCCTAACATCCTTACAGCTCCACTAGATCCTACGGTCCTCGCAATTTCGTGAGTTCTCCATGGAGAATTCTGACCGCCCAATTCACTTCTCAATGACTTCTGCCCAAATGAATCAGTGTTCTCCCTCCTTAACTTGATTTCTGTTAAGGTCCTAACCTGCACATAGGTAGATCAATGTATTCGGATGTAATAAAGGTCAATATTAATAAGACCTTTCAATAAAATAGAATAAGGCGGATGTAAGAAGACCTAATAGAAGCTTCCGCTTCTAGAAGGATCT
>SNQJ01S0002628.1:176059-276085 GCA_010110895.2 Picea sitchensis
CAAAATGGAAAGAAACCTGCGATCTGTATTAGCATGAAAGACTGCCACTAAAATGGAGAGAAACCTGCGATCTAGATTAGCAAATAAGAAGTCTAAGTACAAGGAGCATTGTTGTATACAGAATCGAACCCTAGGTTCATCCTTTGTTCCATATTTATAAGTTTATTAGGTACACACCCTCTCGATCCTAAAAACATGGATCATCTTACTTCAAATAGAGTAAAACCCATGCAAGATAAGGGATATTTCCTCAAACAAGCAGATCTGATTTTCCTTTTCGTGATGTCGGGATGATGTGGACACTCTTCAAGGCTAACGCTCTTTTTCTTCTGCCGAGGCCAAGTCGACTTGATTGAGTTGGCAGGATACCATGTCTTTTAGTTCAAAGGAAATTACCCTTTACCTTTGAAATCGCTCTTTTCTTCAACATAGACCAAAAATAGATGCTGGAATGGGTGAGATAATTCATAAGACACCTATTAGATAAGGTTCCATATCATTTAATCCCTAAAATCTTCGACCAGGTTTTAAACTTTGCTCAAAATCAAGATTACGCCACTTTCTATGGTTGACTGGCACATTGGATAGCTTATATCCACCGAAAGTAGCCGCTTCTAAGTGGTTAATGAGCTTGATGTGGCTCTCACCAAAACCAACGAAAGCCGCATTGAACCTTTCTTCAAAATTGCAAAATGATCATACCGAAACCCCTTTCATTGTTCATGTTTTCTCAGCGCCGTATTTTATCCCCGGCGACTTTCAAGACTCGTAATTTGGCCGGAGAATCCGGCTACTCTATGTGATGCAGTGGTGGCCGACACAATGCATCTAATCCGCTTTTGTCTTCCTCCTCGGTAATAAATTCTTCAACTTCTGAGTCTTAACTCTTCTAGTCGCTAGCCAATTTCATGTCTTCTCCGGGATTAGTTCTATTTCTCACCTTGATGGAGTCATGCCTTTCCTTAATAGCCTCATTCTCCTTGAACAGCTCGGAAACCTTCTCTGTTAGATCTGAATTTGCTTTTTTAATTACTCTTTCAAGTACTTACATCTCGTATATTTCTCTCAGAAGTTTGTTTATTTTCTTGGTTTTACTTTTATGAGGTTTGCTGGATGAATTCTCTGCTTTCGGTGGACTGTGTCTTTCTGGCAGCTTTGATGATGGTGCCTTAATCTCCAATTCTTCTTTTGGCTTTACATGTAAACTGTCTTGTGTCCTTCCTTTCTCTTCTTCTTAACTAGAATCACTATATGGCAGTTTAAGAGGGTTTTTCCCCATTACAAATTTTTTGCTGCCTTCAAGTTTTAAACTCTTTTTTCTCAAAAAGTTAGGGTGTCATTTCAGATAGCCTCCTTGGCATAGAAATTCTTCTTCTTTCCTCGTTGTTACTGAGATTCCGCTCGGATCTCTTTGTTTTACTCTTCGGAGGTTTCTCAAGATAAATTCATTCCAAACAAAAGTGATTCCAACTTAATTTTTGTAAGACCTTCTTTGACAAGAAGGCAAATCAAGCCTTTGTGAGAAATCCGGCTTGAAACTTTTGTGGGCTGAGCTCCTCAGACTTGTTTTGCCATTTTTAATCGTATTCATAGAAGAAGAGTACGTTGAGGAGGTTCCCGCCTGAAGTGGTTTCTTTAATAGCCAGTGATAATATAGAACTGCATAACGCCCCTCAATGCTATTATAAACTAGAATTGCTTTTAGAAGTGTTTGCCATTCAGTTCTGCAGATAAGAGAGTCGTCCTTTTCCATGTTATAGATTCAGGACTGCAATGTGTAGGACCTGAATTCAATGCTTGAATGCAGTAGAAGTTTTTAAACTAACAATCGTGATGTCCTAGAGATAGCCTCCCAGAGGCTCTGGCAATGGAAGCCCCATCGATAATAAATTCTTCCCTACCTAATTTGGCAATTATGCCATCATATGATAGGGAAAAAAGCCTCAGCGACCTGTTGATGAAAGGTGGTTAACTGCTCACAGTATGAAAAGATACCAACCCGCTTGAAATATTCTGCCACTTCGGGGTGTTCCTCGAAGTACCAGAACCCATCTGCCTCTGATCTTAATGCTGGACCAGAGACCTTGACATGATCACCTGAGTAGATCAGGTCTGGAACTATGACCAACTGTGCATCCAATCAGGGTCCTGCTACGGCTATGGTAAATGCTATTTGCAAACAGACAGTTGAATGATTGGGCATGGTATAGGGTTTTACAAAGGCATTAGAGGTTCGACAGGCATTCGAATGACAGATTGACAGGGGCACCGAATCTTTAGATTTTCGGGTGGAAATACATCTATGGAGTTTTACATAACAGGAATTGCAGACCAAAAATGTGTGAAAATACCGGCCCACAGCTAGGTGACAAATGTGAAGGGAAAATCAAAATCTAATTCCTTTCGTGGAAACTAAATACTAAAATTTTTCAACATAGCTTACAACTTACCCGAGTAACTCCAGTCACAGACATTCACTGAAGCCCCTCGGCAGCCTGAGACTACATCTAATCAGCCTCGGAACGAGTGATTTGGAAATCAATGTATTTGCTATGGAAAATCGCGGTGTTTTGAAAATAATTCCTCGCGATCTCCTGCCTATGACGTTTCATTTTAAATCGACACATAACTCGGCCAATCAATCATGAACTCATTCAAGGCCGAGAGGGAATGAACTCCGTATGTAATCGGATCAATCGTCATTGATTAAGATAGATTTGAAATGACGGCTAAGGATAATGCGCTTCAAATCTGAACCTTCATTTAAACCACGAATCCATCATCATGTCCTCCACGCGCTAATCGGCGGTTTGAAACTTCCATCATTGCAGCGTTTTGACACATGGCTCGTGCGGAAGCACGAGCTTTCTTTTTTGCTCGACCAAACCCTTTCGGCGGTTGCTTTGTATTTCAAATCGGCCATTTTGCTGACGAAATCAAACGTCTTTGGTGGTTAATGAGCACGYCGGGGGCTCGCCCAAACCACCGAAAGTCGCTCTTTTGCACCTTTTGAATAAACCAAGTATCAAGAATTTTATTGAACTATGAAAACAGAAAACTAGTTGAGCATGCAACCAATAGCTTAGGATATCCTCTACAAAGTTCAACCGAAAATACGGTTTTACTTTGGGAGTTAACACAAACCATGCAAAGAGTTAATTAAACCCTTTTTTTAAGCCATGAAATATTTTGGGCTTCGTGAGTTGGAGGTTCTCGACACAATGTCACAACTCTTGCAATCGCCGAAATGTGAAATGTCAATGAGAGTTGACCCTTCCAACTCGACGAGCACACGCCACCTGTTACCCACTAGTTCCGGCTTTCGGGACTTCGAGTGAACAGCCAACAATCATTCCTCTTCCCTTATGATTCCCCGAACTCTAAAATTCCTCCTTTAGCGAGATCGACAGCTGTGAGCCTCCCTCGATCCAACGGTCCCGATATTTTCAGGATTTCGCAAACCAGGAGTTTGAAAATCTCGACTCCAAAATCACGGCCTCCTCTACTTCCCGAATTCCGAAATAGCTAAATTTCCACGTGAGATCAACGGCTCCTATTGATTCCCATCCAACGGCCGCTACTCCTTCTGAGTTTTTGAATGCTAAAATATGCTCAGCCTTAACTTCCTCATAGATCTGTGAGATCCAACGGTCCACGAAAATTCATCACTTCTCCGCGAAGAAATTCCACCGTTCAATTCCACACCTAATAATCCCTTTCGCGATTCGGGAATTAGAGTGACCAAGGGTTTTGGCCTGCACTACAAACTTACGAATCCCGAATTCATGAAATGATCTAACGGCTCAAACTGACCACGATCAACAATCCACATTGATTCTTGATATCAGGGTGGTGGGTTCGTCCAATTCCTAACCACCTTACAGCTCCACTAGATCCTACGGTACTCGCGATTTTGCGAGTTCTCCACGGAGAATTTGAACGGCCCAATTCACTTCTCAATGACTTCTACCCAAACGACTCAGTGTTCTCCCTCTTGAACTTGATTTCTATGAGATGATTTTTGACCTTCATCTCCCTTTGACCACTTCAAGGGTTAAATCCCTCCTGAGATTTCTCTAGTAAACTCAAACTTCCAAAAGGACCCCTGCATGCACTCCTTGAGCAAAACTTTCAAAAAACCTCTGGTTATTTGAGTCTTCGACCCTGTGCACTCCTTGCAACCGTAGTCTTTCAACTTTCCCCTTGGTTGATAAGTTCAAAGATTTCAACCAGCCTGCACACACTTTGCACGGCTTTGTGCTTCACCTACACTTTTGTTGGTATGAGAACAATGATATCTCTCCTGAGTTTTCTAAGATAAAAATCATACCCTCATCAACGCACACCTTGCGGACGTTCATTGCACTCCTTGTAGGAATTCTCAGGGAGGGAAACAATTGAAACTCATTTTTCTCCTCTCTCAGACTTCATACATTCAACATGAAATCATGCACACAACATAGCTTTCAAATAAATGCATAACAGAGAAACAAATCAACTGTAAACATACCATTTAACTAGTGTAAACAGTAAGCATCATAACACCATGAAAATTGAGTCAAAGTCCATATATTAACTCAAGTGCTCTTGTACATGGGTTTTTCTCTACAGCTCTCTTGCTTATCAAAATCTGAATGATGATAGTAAAAATTACAATGATAGAAGGGTGAGGGTGTCTATATCCATTTTCCATCCTACGCTTCTAAATTGTCAAATCTATTAAATTAAATCTACCTACTTACATTTATTACGCATAAATGCCTCTAGATTCGACAGATGAGAGAAACTCTCAAGATTTGTTTACAACATCTAGATATAAATGAAAGTACATTTCCCTTAGCTGTCTCATTAATGTCCATCCATTAATCTTCAAAAAACTTCAAAATGTATGCAGGCGCTTTTCCAGTTGTCTTTCGCCTTTATGTTTCTTGTTTGGTTGTGTACACTGCTCCTGCATCATACTCCCTCACTTGAAAATTTTCATGAACTCATGTTCATGATTTCTTGCATGGTCTATCCATGCCTATGAATTGTTGCTTCATCCTCCCAAATTCCATCTTCAACTGGATGTCCCTTCCATTTGACCAAGTATTCAAAATACTCTTTTCTCCTAGTCTTTTTGCTAACCCTTTTGTCAATTACGCTTTCTATCTGTGGCTTTTCAGCTACAGGCATTTGTTTTTTCCATTGAACTTCTTCTTATTCCTCCTCTGCTCCTTCTTCTTCCACTCTATAAGGGTAAAAATCCACAACATTGAATATCGGTGAGATTCCTACCCCATCAGGTAATTCAATCTCATATGTGTTTGTCCCAAATTTCCTTATGACCTTGCACGGTCCAATATTTTTCATCTTCAGTTTGTTATACGTTCCCCTTGGGAACCTCTCCTTCCTCAAATGTGCAAGAATCAAATCACCAACTTCAAATTGAAGGTCTCGCCTGTGTTGATCTACTCTATGCTTGTATTCTTGACTTGAATTCTGCAATCTCTCTTTGATTCAGCTGTCAAGCTCCTTCATTCCTTCTGCAAAGTCCTCTACATGAGCACTCCTGAATTCATCTTGTTCTGCATCTTTCAATTCAGAAAATCCCCTTGGATACATTCCATATATAGTTTGGAATGGACTCTTCCTTGTGCTTCTATTGAGTGAATCATTGTAATGAATTTCGCTTGTGGAAAAATGTGATCCCATTGACTGTGGTGTTCAGTCACTAAGCTCCTTAGCAAATCTCCCAAGCTCTTGTTTACGACCTCTGTCTGTCCATCCGTCTAAGGATGATATGTTGAGATAAAATAAAAACTTGTCCCCAACTTATTCCATAAGGTCCTTCAAAAATGTCCCACGAACTTGGTATCTTGATCAGAAACAATACTCTTTCGCAAGCTATGAAGTCTGATGACTTCCTTCAAAAATAGGTTTGCAATATGAGTGGCATCACTGGTTTTCTGGCATGGTATGAAATGTGCCATCTTTGAAAATCTATTGACTACCACAAATATCGAATCACATCCTCTTTGTCTCCTTGGCAGTCCCAATATAAATTCCATACTCATTGCGTCCCATAGCCTTTCAGGTATGGGTAATGGTTGATATAATCTTGTGTTCTACCTTTTTTCCTTTCGTGTGCTGACAAATTCTGCACATGTACACAAATTTCTTCACATCCGTCCTCATCCTTGGCCAGAAATATGAGACATTCAACTTTGAGAATGTTTTATCATGACCGAAGTGTCTGGTCAATCCTCCACTGTGTTTTTCCTTCAACAAATTCTCCCTCATGGAGCATTTCGGAATACATAGCTGATTTCCCCTGAACAATAATCCATCCTGGATCATGTATTCATTCCATTGGCTTCTATCCCTGAGAATTGGATTCTCAGATGCTTCATATGCCTCTTTAAAATCTGGGTCATCCTTGTACATTTCTTTGAGTTTATCAAAACCCAAAGTCTTGACTCTGAATTCCTACATAAGAAAACATTTCCTACTCAAAGCGTCAACAACTTTGTTAGTAGTTCTAGAAATATGCTTAATCACAAAAGTAAAATTATGCATGCATTCAACCCATTTAGCATGTTTTTGGTTCAACTTCTCATGTCGAGTCATGAATTGAAAAGCGTGATTATCACTGTACAAAAAAAACTCCTTGGGAACCAAATAGTGTCTCCATTTCTTCAGCACTTGTATGACTGCGTAGAATTCCTTGTCATGCATGGAGTACCTAATCTTCATTTCATTCAGTTTTTCAATGAAATATGTGATCAACATGTTGTCTTGGCTCAAGACCACTCCAATTGCAAATCCACTCACGTCACACCTGACCTGGAATGTCTTGCTAAAATATGGCAAAACCAGAATTGGTTGTTCAGTGATCTTATTCTTCAGCATATTGAAGCTCTTCTCCACTTCCTCTGTCCAATGAAAATATGTTTGTCGTTTCTTCACCGTATCCATCATCGGTACGCTAATTCTACTAAATTTTCGGATGAATTTCCTATAGAAGCTATCCAAACCATGGAAGCTTCAAACTTCGAACATGCTCTTCGGCGATGGCCAATTCTTAATCACATTTATCTTTTCTGGATCCATTTTCAATTCATTTGCAGAGATAACAAAACCCAAATAAATGAGTTTTGTCCTCATAAATGACGATTTATTCATATTGATCAGAAATTTCTCTTGTTGTAACCTCCTCATTACTACAACTAGACGCTTTAAGTGCTCTGCTTCATTTTTCTTAAAATTAATATATCATCAAGATATACAATGACTAATTTCCCAGTGAAATCCTTCAGGACTTCATTCATCAACCTCATGAAAGTATTGGGCGCATTCGTCAAGCCAAATGGCATGACAAGCCATTCATACAATCCTTCATTTGTTATCAATGTTGTCTTCCATTCATAACCTTCTCTCATTCTAATCTGATGATATCCACTTTTCAAATAAATTTTTGAAAAGAACTTTGCTCCACTCAATAAATCCATCAAGTCGTCCATCGTTGGCAATGGAAACCTATATCTGATGGTAATCCTATTGATTTCCCTTGAGTCTGTACACATTCTCCAGCCACCGTCTTTCCTTGGGCTGAGCACTGTCAGAACATCGCATGGACTCAATCTCTCTCGAATCAATCCTTTGTCCATTAAGTCTTGGACCTGTCTTTTAACTTCTTCATTTTCATGTGGCGTCAATCGATATGTTGTTTTGTTTGTAAAACCGGCTCCAGGTATAATATCGATACGATGACTTATACTCCTGATAGGTGGCAACGAACAAGGCATTTTGTCCACTACTATATCAGCAAACTCTCCCAGCAATTCCTGGATTTCTTCTGGTAAATCATCTATTCTTGTACTAGTCAAAACAATTTTGGGCTTCATGACCACAATAAATTGTGTGTCTTCCTTCTTCTTAACCTCATCAATAATTTCTTTCCCACTCATAAGAAGTACAGTGTTTCTCATCTATGTTTTTGCCTCTTTATCCTTAATCAATAGCAACATGTGAGTCCTGCCATTTTTCTCCACGGTGTACGTGTTCTTTCTTCCATCATGAACCACATTCCTATCATATTTCCATGGCCTACACAGTAATAGATGACAAATATCCATGGGAATGACATCACATAATATCTCATTTTTATATCCTCCTATCTTAATTTCAACTAAACATTGTTTAGTGACATTTACTTGATGTCCTTTTTGTAGTCATGAAACTCTGTATGGGCTTGGATGTGCAACAGTTTCCAGCTCTAGATTTTCTACCATCTCTATAGATACAAGATTATCTGTGCTATTGTTGTCCACTATGACCTTGCATACTCTATCCTTAGTTTTGCAAGCAGTCCGAAACAAACTATTTCTTTGGGTCGGGTTCTCTAGCTCCTTCTTTGGCTTTAAGAGAACTTTCCTCATCATTAAGGATCTTTCGCCCTCAGCATCCTCTGCCTCAACATTCCATCCTTGAGCTTTGGAAATGTGATTTTCACCACCATTTTTCTTCCTATCTAGACACTCATAGGATTTATGTCCAATTTTTAAATAGACAAAGCATTTCACTTCACCTCCTATGCCTCTTCCTCTTCCTCTGGCTTGAGAAAAAGTATTTCTATCAGCATACTGCCTTCACTGTGAGTTTCCTCCTCCCTCAGGTTGCGTTTGACGTTTCTTTCCCTCTTCTTTAGGTTTCTGAGCTCTGTCCTGGGCAATTATCTTGCCTCTGCTTTGACTTCTACCTCGATCTCTTTGACCTTGCTTCCGGCTCAACTTCTCTTCAGCTTTCAGAGACACCTAATAAGCATCTTCCACATTTTGAATGGTCATCATGCTCATCTCATCTTGAATGTCATATCGCAGACCATTCATGTACTTGGAAACTTTTTCATCATCGCTCTCCCAATGACCTGCTCTAATGTTTATCCTATAGAATTATTCAGTGTATTCTTTCATTGATATCAACTTCTGTCTCAAATTCTGCATCCTCCAAAATAGAGTTATTTGATAATCCCTGGGTATAAATTTGGCTTTCATCTTCGCAACCGTTATATCCCAGTTTTTTATTTTCTTCTTTCCTTTGCAGCGTCTGTCAACCTGCAGCTCATCCCACCACAGTGTTGCATGCCCTTTAAGTTTGGTAATAGCATGTTTGAATTTCTTATCTTCCTCGACATCCTCATAGTTGAAGTATTTATCTAGAGCTCTAATCCAGTCTAGAAGCTCTTCAACATCCAAGTTTCCCTCATACATGGGAATGTCCATTTTTTCCCTAGCACCTATCCTTGCAATAGCCCTGAATAGGTGTTCTTCTGCAGCATATTCAACTACAACTTCTTTGTTTACAGCTTCATTTTCACTTTCAGCTTCACTGATATCCCCAACGTCAGCTGTGTGCCTTTGTGTTGTCTCCATTGCATCAAGCCTGGCACGTAATTCACGCATTTCCCTTTCCACTCATGGATCAAGTATTTGCCTGCCTCTTCTTCTCAACGGCATGGCTATAAAATTCCTCCTTTCTCTCTACTATAGAAAGCAAAGAATGTGTTATGTGCTCTGATACCACAACTGGCGCGTATCAGACTACTCCTTTTCCTCTAGCTCCCTCTGCCTGAAATATACAGACAAAATCAAGCTCTGATACCACAACTGGTGCAGACCCCCTGCCCTCGGGCCGAGATCAGCGCAGAATCTTTTCCAAACCATGAAAAGAGTTAATTAAACCCTTTGTTTAAGCCATGAAATATTGCGATCTTCATGAGTTGGAGGTTCTCGACGCAATGTCACAACTCTTTCAATCGTCGAAATGCGAAATGTCAACAAGGTTTGACCCTTCCAACTCGACGAGCACACGCCACCTATTACCTACTAGTTCTGGCTTTCGGGACTTCGAGTGAATAGTCAACAATCGTTCCTCTTCCCTTATGATTCCCCAAACTTTGGTGATATCGATGGTTGTGAGCCTCCCTCGATCCAATTGTCCTGATATTTTCAGGATTTCGCGAACCGGGAGTTTGAAACTCTCGACTCAAAAATCACAACCTCCTCTATTTCCCGAATTCCGAAATAGCGAAATTTGCGCACGAGATCAACGGCTCCTGTTGATTCCCATCCAACGGTCTCTACTCCTTCTGAGATTTTGAATACTAAAAGACACCCAGCCTTAACTTCCTCACAGATCTGTGAGATCTAATGGTCCATGGAAATTCGGCACTTCTCCATGAAGAAATTCCACCGTTCAATTCCACACTTACGAATCACGAATTCATGAAATGATCTAACGGCTCAAACTGACCACAATCAACAGTCCACGTTGATTCTTGATATCAAGGTGGTGGGTTCGTCCAATTCCTAACCACCTTGCAGCTCCATTGGATCCTATGGTCCCTGCGATTTCTCAAGTTCTCCACGAAGAATTCTGACCACCCAATTCACTTCTCAATGACTTCTACCCAAACGACTCGATGTTCTCCCTCCTGAACTTGATTTCTATGAGACGATTTTCAACCTTCGTCTCCCTTTGACCACTTCAAGGGTTAAATCCCTCCTGAGCTTTCTCTAGTAAACTCAAACTTCCAAAAGGACCCCTGCACGCACTCCTTGCGGAATACTTTCAAATAACCTCTGGTTACTTGAGTCTTCGACCCTATGCACTCCTTGCAACTGTAGTCTTTCAAATTTCCCCTTGGTTGATAAGTTCAAATATTTCAACCAGCCTGTCCACACTTTGCACAGCTCTATGCTTCACCTACACTTCTGCTGGTATGAGAACAATGATATCTCTCCTGATTTTTTTGAGATAAAACTTAGACCCTTGTCAACTCACACCTTGCAAACATTCACTACACTCCTTACAGGAATTCTCAGGGAGAGACACAATTGAAACTCAGTTTTCTCCTCTCTTAGACTTCATACATTCAACATGAAATCATGCACACAACACAGCTTTGAGATAAATGAATAACAGAGAAACAAATCAACTGTAAACATACCATTTAACTAGTGTAAACAGTAAGCATCATAACACCATGAAAATTGAGTCAAAGTCCATATATTAACTCAAGTTCTCTTGTACATGGGTTCTTCTCTACAGCTCTCTGCTACAGCTCTCTTGCTTATCAAAATCTGAATGATGATAATAAAAATTACAATGATACAAGGGTGAGGGTGTCTATATCTGTTTTTCCTCCTACGCTTCTAAACTGTCTAATCTATTAAATTAAATCTACCTACTTGCATTCATTACGCATAAATGCCTCTACATTTGACAAATGAGTGCAACGCTCAAGATCTATTTACAACATCTAGATATAAATGTAAGTACGTTTCCGTTAGTTATTTCATTAATGTCCATCCATTAATCCTCAAAACACTTCAAAATGTGCGCGGGCGCTTTTCCAGCTGTCTTTTGCCTTTATGTTGCTTGGTTGGTTGTGTACCATGCTCCTGCATCACAATAGCAAGATAATATAGATTCCATTTTATATCCTTTTAAAATAAACACAATGATCAAAATGAC
Source organism: Picea sitchensis (assembly GCA_010110895.2). NCBI lineage: Eukaryota > Viridiplantae > Streptophyta > Pinopsida > Pinales > Pinaceae > Picea > Picea sitchensis. The sequence goes on from SNQJ01S0002628.1 coordinate 187,577, forward strand.
ATCTACTATAACTTGTTATATCATAAAACTATCAAACTTCAAAGGATTCTAACTTCCCATGCACTCCTTGTGTTCTCAGGATTTCGATAACTCAGATCGAAGGATTTCTTGAAAATAAAGTCTTCTCTCCCACCTGGCATTCCTCTGTTTTGGGTCTTCGACGCTTGGTCGCCTCTTGACGTTGTGCACACCTTACACCTGTTCTAATTTCCCTTTGATCTCTCTCTGAACTCTTTTGATTCAATCTAAGACTCAATCGACACACTCCTTGCATTCGAGATGCACACCTTGCATACGAGTTTCATAAGAGAAACAATTGAAAATTATCCAGTTTCGTCACAAAATCATATGATCAACTCTTGAACAATCACAGATGAATGAAATGAATTGAATCACATACACACACTATATAGTATTCATTCAATCACACATTCCTTCCTAGGCCGACTTCTTATTCTGGGTACTAATTAATTCATATTAATTATCTCTCTTAGCCGACATCTCTCTTAGGGTTACATTCACTTATTTTATTTCTTCCGAAATATTCTAATATTGTCAAAGGTCACAATGGAGGTTGATACCTCCCAAAGATACCATAATATCAACACTCCCTCCTAGCTAGGGAGGTATAAATGATCATGTTCTTGATCACAAACAGACCATTCAACTCATAGAATCATGAGCACTATCATTATTATTCAACTGGATAATCTCCATGACAACTGGTACAATGTCAACTGATAGAACACAAATTTGTTTATCCATAGTAGTACACAACTACTCAATCTGTGACACATACTCACAAACAATGGAACATATACACCACAATAGCATACTTCTACTGTCTGGAGACATACAGTCTCCATAGTAATCATATCAACTGATATCAACCTGCACAGAAACAATGTTATGATATAAACTAATTCATCCAGGCCATTCTTCCACTCACATCTGTGATATTTGGAAGAGCATATGCCTTCAGAGTATAACATCAATGATGGGCTATATGGACTATTCTTCTCAAGAAAAAAAGAATAATTGTCTTGATTTCTGAGCCTGGAACATACCCTATCCTGGGCCATTCCTCCTGCACTAAACAAAGTGCAACCTGGAGAGAATGATTCTGCCCTAGGGAAAGCCTATCCTTGATTGTTGAACCTGTACCATTCACCTATCTGGGCCATTCCTTCGGCACTAAACAAAGTGAAACTTGAAGAGAATGAATCTGCCCTATGGAATGACTATCCGAACCATTTCCAAAGGAAATGATTGTCCTACACCAACCTCCAAAATAGACCATTCTTCGAAACTTCTCACAACTGTGAGCTTCAAAATAATGACTGTCTGACGAGGAGGACCAATATTCTTGACCAGTAATAAAAGTGACCATCAAGAAGAGAGAATATCCTATACCATTCCCCATGTTAACCACAATGGGAAATCACTATCTATGGTACATCAGCAATCCATCAAACCATTTTCATTAAGAAAATGACCATTCTATATGGACCATTTTTCAAACTGGAAAATGCATGCTCGTCACAAATCTCAAACCACTTTCCAAATTGGAAAGGAACTGCCCAAGCTGGACAATCTTTCAAACTTGAAAATGTTGTCCTTAATTCAATGATATGTCAGTGTTCCCTCCAAACCTGGAGAGTCATTTCTTCCCTTTCAACTAAGTGAGTTATTTCCATGATCCCCAATTTGTCTCGGAAATATGCAAACTTTATTCTAGACAGAGTCTTTGTCAGGATATCTGGTGTCTGCTCATCTATGGGGATATACTGGAGATTTAATTCTCCTTCTTGGACTTTACCTCGAATAAATTAGTATTTGATTTCAATTTGTTTCGACCGTTCCTGAAACACTGGGTGTTTTGATAGCCTTATACAACTGTGATTGTCAGAGTGTATTATGGTCGAATCTGGAACCTGATCAAATAATCTGGAGATTAGCTTTCTTAGCCATATTACTTTTGTACATGCCTCACATGATGTGATATATTCTGCTTCTGTTGTGCTGAGTGCAACAGACTTTTGTTTCCTGCTGCCCCAAGATATCATAGCGGAGCCCAAGATGAAACACATCCCTGAAGTAATATTTTTGTCTTCTACACTTCCTACCCAATATGAATCTTTGAATCCATGAAGATATATGTCATTGGATGCGATATATATTAAACCATAGTTTATTTTCCCATGAATATATCTTAGAACATACTTTGCAACTGTCCAATGCTCATGTTGAGGTTCCACCTAGAATTGGCTTAGTGTGTTCATGGAAAAGAAAATGTTTGGTCGAGTATTTACCAAATGCATTAATGTCCCAATAAATTGTCGATATAGTGATGGATCTACTGGATCAAAGTTTAAGTCTCTTACTTTTCTTATATCTGTGGTCATAGGAGTGTCCATAGTGAAATCCATCATTCCGAACTTCTGAAGAATATTTATTGCATACTTTCCTTTTCCAAGGAATACTTCACCACGCTTCTGCCATAGTTATAGTCCCAAGTAGTAATGCATGAGGCCAAGATCTTTCATGTCAAACTCATAATCTAGTTCCTTTTTGCACTAGATGATGAGAGACTCTTCACATGTTAGGACTATATCATTGACATATTGTAGTATAATCAAAGGTGCATTGTTCACAACTTTGTAGTAAATATTTGGATATGCATGACTTTTGGAGAAACCAAGTCTCATTAGGTAGCGATCTATTTTGGAATACCAAGCTCTTGGAGATTTCTTGAGTCCATATAAAGATTTCTTTATTATGAAAACATGAGTATCTCTGGAATGTACTTCAAACCCTTGAGGTTTTTCAATGTATTCTTGTTCTTCAATTTCTCCATTGAGGAAGGTTGTCTTTACATCCATCTGATGTAAAATCCATCCCATGGAAGCGAAAAGAGACATGATAGCTCTAATGGAGGTATATCTGGAAACATGAGAGAATGTTTCATCATAGTCTTCTCCCTCCTTCTAGGATAACCCTCTATCTACGAACCTTTCTTTATATTTATCCACGCTTTCGTCTGATGCATGTTTTATCTTATATACCCATTTTGAAGTTACTACTGATTTTTCTTTAGGTCTAGGCACAATTTCCCATACATCATTTTTCATGATGGACTGGTGTTCTTCTGTCATGGCTTATTTCCATTGTTTCTTCTAAGTTTCCTCTTCAAACATGGTAGTTTCTTCATCTAGAATCTTTGTCATGTATGCTGCATAGCTGGAGAATCTTTTGGGCTTCTTACTTTTTTTGAAGGTCCCACTTGGGGCCTTGAGTATTTCTTCTTCTTGTAGGGTAGCTTCAAGCCAAGTTGGTCGTTTCTTGGTCTTAGGTACAGTTTCTAAATAAATAGTTTCACATGGTTGCATCGGATGATCAAGTTGTTAATTTTCTTCATTCTAGTTTTCTTGAAGACATGTGCCTTCTTCAATAGGCTCTTCATACTCTTCTTACTCTATAGTTTCTTCTATGGATTTATTGAAAGCCATATTTTCATTGAAGGTCATGTCTCTGTTGAATTCAATCTTATGTTGTTCCAGGATATAGATTCTATAAGCCTTGGATGACTCACTATATCCCACGAATATGCCCTTTTTTCCTGATGGTTCTAATTTATTCCTTTTATCCTTGGGAATGTGAGAGTAAACATGGCATCCAAAGATTATTAAGTTTTCCACATTAGGTTTCTTTCCTAAGAAGGCTTCTTCTGGAGTCATATACTTCAATATGTGATGAGGACTTTTGTTCTAAACATACATTGTTGTCATGGCTTCTTTGCCCCATAGAAACATAGATAAACCTTGATTGTTTAATAGTTCCTTCATGGTTTCTTCAATAGATGTGTTCTTCCTTTTTGCTACACCATTTTGTTGAGGATTATGAGGAACAGTCATCTCCCTTCTAATTCATGTTGATTTGAAAAATGAAATGAATTCCTTGGATGTGTATTCTCCTCCATTATCTTATCTCAAGGTCTTGATTTTCTTATTTGTCAGGTTCTCTATCTCTGCTTTGAATTCTTGAAACTTGTTGAATACTTCATCCTTTTTCTTCAAGAGATATAACCAAGTATTTCTTGAGTAATCATCTATGAATATTACGTAGTAAAGAGAACCTCCTAGATATTTGACTGACATCGGACCACAAACATATGAATGTATTAGATCTAGAATCTCCTTAGATCTATTGTTGTTGCTTGGGAATGGTTTCTTGATATTCTTTCCAAGAGCACATCGTTTACAAATTCCTTCATGTGTAGACTGGAATTCTAGTATTCCTTCAACCATCTTTTTTAGAAAAGGTAATTCTTGATAGTTAATATGAGTGTACCTTCTATGGAAAAGTTCATTGGGATTGACTTTGTCATGTACAAGAGCTTCCTCATTTTGTTCTAGTAGTCTATATAGATTTCCTTTATGGGTTCCAATAACCCTAGCATTCTCTATGTTAGAGTCTTTGTGCCAAGATAACACTTTTCCATCTACGAAAGATATTATGTTTTCTTTGTCTTATAGGCAAGATATGGATACAAGATTCTTTTCTAAACTAGGTACATACAAGACATTGCTCAAATGAATATCGTTACCTATTTTCAATTTGACGGAGGCTTGTCCAAATCCTTCGACTTGTTAAGTTCTTTTGTCTCCATGATCTACCTTGTACGATGTCTTATTTTCATTTAGATTTGAGAGTTTGGCTTTATCTCCCATCATATGCCTAGAATATCCACTATCAATTATCCACATGTCATACTCAATCATTCATGTGAGTGTTGAGCAGTGTAGATGACTAGTCTTTTCATTCATGATTTTGGTTGACTGGTGACTAGTCACACTTTGATAGAAAACTTTAACTTTGACGTTTCTACCTTCTGAGAGTGCCAAGAGGTGCATTGGAATAAGTCACACCTGAATACCTTCTTCTTGAATGATATGTTCCATCATAAGGTGCTAGATCATGCTTTTAGGTTTTCTGCAATTGCACGTGTTAGTAACCCTAGCGACAATGTCTTGGTAACTCATCCTGCTAGTAAAACCTAGAGGAAGTTCTTCAACAAGATTAGTATCCTAATGGCTATGATCCCTTCCATTGGTTAGACTGAATGAAGGAGGTGTGGGCCCATAACCTGTTAGAATGTGCTCATTTTACCATAGACAATATCACTATTGTCACCCAACCATAGGCTGAAGCCACCCTCTGAGTTCCTTGACCTTGACCGAAAAAATAATTCTGGTAGAAAACCAATAGCCAAGCAAGGATAATGCACCAACAAAGAAGTAAACAAAGATATTCAGAGTGTTCAACCCAGAAATATAGAAACAATAGGATTTAGAACTGACGACAACACCTTCTCCGGGACTTGCACGCAAGACTGCCATACTGCAGTGCTCACAAGTGTCTCTCTGCGATTCTGAGAAGTGTGTGTAAAGTGAGGATTGGCGCCCTGTATTTATGCTGGCTCTGGCAGACTTTCCTGGGCCGACTTCTTATTCCAGGTACTAATTAATTCATATTAATTATCTCTCTTAACCGACATCTCTCTTAGGGTTACATTCACTTATTTTACTTCTTCCGTATTATTCTAATATTTTCAAAGGTCACAATGGAGTTTGATACCTCCCGAAGATACCATAATATCAACATGTTGTTTCTCATCTTCATTCTTTGGTTTCTGGAACTTCTCTCTGGTGGTTCCCTTACCTCTCCTTGAATTTCCTCCTCTGCTTCATTGGCTTTATTTCCTAGCCAATTTTTCTTCATCTTTCAAGGTTGCTTGATAAGCATCCTTGACTTTACTAACAAACATCATGTTGATTTCCTCTTGTATTTCATATCTCATCCCATTGATACATCTGGCTGCCTTTTCATCCTCATTTTATTTCTTTCCATCCCTAATGTTCATTCTATAAAATTCCTCAGTGTACTCCTTCACTGATAAGATATTATGTCTTAGGTTTTGCAATCTTCTGAACATATTGATTTGGTAATCCTTTGGTATAAATTTGCCTTTCAACTTAGCTACCATTGTATCCCAACTTTTAATTTTCTTCTTACCATTGCTCCTGCGTTCAGCTTGCAGTTCATCCCACCATAGCACTACATGACCTTTCAGTCTTGTCACTGCATGCTTTACCATATTGTCTTCTTCGATATCTTCGTAATCGAAGTAATTGTCCATAGCATGTACCCAATCTAACAATTCTTCAACTTCCAAATTGCCTTCATACATTGGTACCTCTATATTATCTCTGACTCCTATCTTTGAAACAACTGTTATTAAGCGATCTTGTGCAACATCCTCTACTACATTTTCTTTGACCTCAATCTCTTCGCTCTTAGATTCACTGATATCTCCAACGTCTAGTGCTCCCCTCTGTGATGTTTCCATGGCGTCCAGTCTCATTCGAAGTCGCCTCATTTCTTCTTCCATTTGTGCATTCACTCTACGCCTTCTGGGTGGCATGATTCCACTACGTCACCTACAAACATAAATCAATTTCTTGATACCACAAATGATATCAATTTACCTCCTTTATCCTTTTCTTGTTGTGTGCAAACAATCTCAATATAAGCTCTGATACCACCTGATGCAACCCCCCTACTTCCCCGTAGAGCTACACGACCTCTCGGTCAAGGATCTTTGATTCTTGAGTCGAAATAATTCCCTAGAACCTTAATGGTCCCCTTCAGTATCTAAGCACAGACCCTTTCATCTCCTTGGTGCAGGTCTGATAACACCTCCAACCTTTCCTTTCACTCTTCTGTGAATTCTCATACTATTGGGAGTTATCTCTTTCTCTGATAATCCCTCTCTTGATATGACCTTGGGTGATTCCTTATTGTGACCACACGATTGTGGGTGCGACCAATAGCGGTTTGGGATCAAACTACTTTTCGTCCCACAATTCTCCTCGAACCTCCACGTGTCTTCATGGACAAACCACAGTATGGATTTCGGCCCACCCTCAATGTTTTATAGTACGCACAACTCCTATCCCCACAATGCTACGGGATCGTCAATCTCGCGATCTTGAAGATACTGTTTGAACTGACGGTTCAGATCTGTGCTTTCCAAATCCACAGACCAGATCTACCCCTTCTAAATCAATAGATGTGATCTCTTCACAATTCCAGAATTCATGGTTTTGAAATCTCAAACCCTGCTTTCTTTCGTACTTCAATCTTCCTGAGTTGATGATCTGCAAACACCTTTCCTACTCAATCAACAGTCCTAATTCCACTTCAGGTGTTTGAACTTTCAACTTATATCAACAGTCATGTGACCCCCTTCTCGATCGACGGTCGATATCTCCTTTTGGTCTTTGGACTTCTGAGATCTCAAATCTCAAACTTCACACTTCTTCCCAATGCCTTTTATCCGAAGACTATAATCCACTGATGCATGTCCTCCTGATCTGACGATCGAGAATTACTTCGGGTCTTTACCTAGAGTGCATGGATTTATTCCACATCTCTATTAGATCCAACAGCTATGAATCACTTCAAGAATTTACCCGGAGTCCATGGATACAAGCCATGTCTCCTCTAGATCTGGCGGCCCATATTTACTTCGGATATCCAGGATTCGACAATCTCAGATCTCAACTAAAAGCCCGCTACACTTTACCTGAAGCTCGTGATATGTTGACAAGTGTCCCCTTGTAGATCAAAAACTCTTGACTCTTCATCTATTTAGGATTCAGATGTTTCAACCTTTCACCTTTGCCTTCCACTAGATCTCATGACCCACCGACATGTACCCTTACAGATCTAATGGTCCATATTCGCTTCGGCTCTCCGGTTCTTCGCGCTTTGGGAATCTCAAGTTTCAAACTTACCTCCTCCTAAACTTACGATATCTAAAGGCTTGGATTTACTTGGTTGATATAACAGCTCAGGTCCACTTCAAATGATCGAATGACTGAGATTTCACTTTGGCATTCCGGCTCTTCGAGCTTCGGAAATCTCAAGTCTCAAAACTTGATAGGTTCTCTCTCTTGTACGTGTGAATCGTTAAGGCTCATGCACCTTACATAGATCAGATGGCTATTGATAATTTTCTCTATGATCCAATGACCACTCCCTCTCCCCCTCCTGAGCTTCTGATTTCTTCTGACTTAGAATATTTATCAGTCTTCAAAGGTTTCAAACATTTTCTCCTCCTATGAGTCTGAATCTTGGATCTCGTCAACACTTTTGAAAAGTTCCATCCCTTATAATATTGATCCTTAAAGGATTCCTACTTCCCACACACTCCTTTCATTCTCGAGATTTGAATAACTGAGATCGAAAAATTTATTGAAAAAACATTCTTCTCACCCACCTGGCATTCCTCTATTATGGATCTTCAACGCTTGGTCGCTTCTTGATTTTGTGCACACCTTGCACCTAGTCTAAATTCCCTTTGTTCTCTCTCTGAACTCTTCTGAGTCAATCTGAGACTCAATTGACTCACTCCTTGCATTCGAGACACACACCTTGGATACGCGTTTCAGAATACAAACAATTGAAACTTATCCAGTTTCGTCACAAACTCATATTATCAACTCTTGAACAATCACACATGAATGAAATGAACTAAATCACATACACACAGAATATAACATTCATTCAATTACACGTTGAAATGAAAATAGTTCAAGGATTTTGGACAATTCTATCTATTCTATTCATTCATGAAAACAAATTACATAATCTGTCAGTTCTCCATTGCATATTTCTTCTACTCTACTGTACTCTACTGATTTCTATCTCTATCTCATGGTCATCATCTGGTAACTTTACAATACAACAACAACTATCTAAGGATTGTCTCCATGAGCTCTCATCATCCTATCTGTAAACTATCCTATCAAACTCTTAGAAGTTACCTACTCTATCCTATTACAATAACTAATAGTTATTTCCAGATAAGAGTCAACACTCTATATCTGCAACCCCTTACAGTCCTTAATCCTTTACAAACAAGTTGCATATTTAAAATGTTGTTTACAAAATATATCAACAACCGATTTATCTCTGAAATTAATGTTGTGATGTCACGTCCCTGCCTCCATGCTTGCATCTTTGACTTTGAAGGAAATGCTCCTGCATCAACCTCCATACCAAAGTTTCCTTCCCTTTGACCTCATACCCCTGTGGCTGCTACATATAAATCTCTTCCTCCAAATCCCCATGGAGAAAAGTTTTTTTTACATCTAATTGTTCAAGATGAAAATCTTCCACTGCCACAATACTTAAAATGTTCCTAATTGAAGTCATTTTAACAATAGGAGAAAATATTTCATCAAAACCTATACCTTTCTTTTGTGTAAAACCCTTTACAACAAGGCTATCCTTGTATCATTTTTTTCCTCCATCTTCTTCCTTCAACCTGTAACCCATTTATTTTGCAATGCTCTTTTTTCTGTAGGCAACTAAATCAAGTCCCAAGTCTATTTATTTACCAAGGAATCCATTTCCTCTTTCATGCCTTTCTCCCACTTCCTTTTAGTGTCTACCTACATTACCTCTCCATAACTTTCTGGTTCAACAATAAATAATACAATGAAAGAGAGTATCGTTTAGGGGGTCTACACAACTGGGTAGATATTCTAACAATACTTGTAGGACTTTGAGTTACTTGTTGCACTTGTTGTTGTACATTTTGATTTTATGGTACCTTTGGAATTGTTTTTTCGGTGATCTCATCAAGAACTATGTATTTTGGTTTTTCTTTTTCATGTTTCCTTCCCTGCAACTGATTTGTATACATGACCTTCTCATTGAATATGACATCTCTACTCCTAATGATTTTTTTTCTTTCATAATCCCATAAGAGATAACCAAAATCATTACCACCATATCCAATAAAGGTACACTTCTTGGATTTCACTTCAATCTTTGTTTTATTTTCTTTATCAATATGGACAAATGCTTCACAACCAAAAGTCTTCAAAAATTAATAGTTTATCGTTTTACCCTCCCATGCCTCCTCTAGAATTCCTATAAGTTTTAAACCTATGAATTAAAGCAATGCATATAGATTCTTAAGCAAAACAGAATTGAATCAATGGCTCATACACAGAGTACACAAATATTTTATATCGGAAACCCTTAACCGGGAAAACCTTTCTTATATTCATTATATCGAATTTCACCATTCACCATACAATATATATACAATGTTTTTAGGTATTTCGTAGATACCAAAACCTTAATGCCTTAATCCGGGATTAATTTACAAAATTGCTAAAAATAGCAAAAACCACCCAAAACAAAATAGCAAAAACTGCCCAAAACTACTAGAGGGATCGTCAGACGCAGTTGTCATATTTGACGTGCCCACACACACACATGCAAAGAATATAACACATACCCAACAATTCCACTGTACAAAGAACTTGAAGGTCCTTTGTTTATCAAGTAAACAACATTATCTACAACAACTGCCCAAAAATGTAAGGGAAACTCTGTATGCAATCTCATACTCCATGCACGCTCCATGATTTTCCTGTTCATCCTTTCTGAGACACCATTTTATTGTGGTGTTCATGGAACTGTATTCTTTCTACAAATCCCATGGTATGAACAATAATCATCCAACATCTTGCTGCAGTATTCAACTCCATTTTATGATCTGAGACAGTTCAACCCTTTTCCTATCTCATTCTCAACCAATGCTCTCCATTTCTTAAAAGTATCAAAAACATCATATTTTTTTCGAATGCAATAAACCTAAGTTTTTCTAGTTTCATCATCAATAAAAGTAACATAATAAAAAGATCCACCAAGAGATGATACCTATGTTGGTCCCCATACATTTGTGTGTGTAAGCTATAACATTTCATTCTTCTTTACCTTTCCAACTCTGAGAAATTTGACTCTCTTATGTTTTCCATAAACACAATGCTCACAAAAATCCAAATCAATCTATTTAATATATGGAAACAAATTAATTTTTTGAATTATCTTCATCCCCTTATCACTCATGTTGCCAAGCTTATGATTCCACAGTGTTGTATCCACTCATGTAGAAGCTAAAGAAATAGAAGTGTTGGTATTAACAATACATAAATACAATGTACCTACCTTGTCTCCTTTTTATATCACCAATGATCCTTTGGTGACCTTCCATGCCTTATCATACATGTATTACCTCTTTCAATAACCATTGGTTTCCAATACGTTTCTTTATTTTTACCTTACCCATTCCAAAACTTTTGCATGGTGCATCATCACCCAAATGAACCTCTCCAAAATCACATTGAACATAATCTAGAAAAAAATTCCTATGGGGTGTGGCATGAAATGAAGCCCCTTAATCTACTACCTAAGACTTAGAATTATTTTCTACAGAAAGAATCAAAGCATATTGTAACACATCACCTATTGCATTTTATTCTTGATTTTTTTCTTGTTTTCCATCTCTTTGCTTCTTTGGAGCACTGTAGTCTTTCTTCATATGTCCTTTCTTCCCACAATTCCAACACTCTATCTTTCCCAGTCTGCATTTGGATCTGCCCTTCCTAGAAATCCCACGTTCCATATTCCCTTTCCTCTATCCTTTTTTGTTCCCCTGTTCTCCACAGTCAATGCATTACCTGATGTCTCACCTATGCTTTTCCGTCACATTTCCTTGTTAAGGATAACACCAACAACATCATCAAACTTTAAAGTGATTGAACTAGATACATACTTACTTACAACCATGACCAATCCATTCCATATTTCTGGAAATGAGTAGAAGATTAGAAGAGCCATGACCTCATCATCAAATTCCACTTTTATAGAACTTAGTTGATTAGTAACCGTATTAGATTCATTTAAATGATATGCAACACACCCACCTTCTCAAATCTTTATATTAAATAATATCTTCATTAGAAATGCCTTATTGGTCGTCGAGGGTATTTCATACAGTTTATATAATGCGCCCATCAACTCCTTCATTGTATTTTCTTTTGAAATATTGAAAGCCACCGATGCTGTCAGGCTCAACCATAGCGTTCCTAGTGCCTTTCTATCAAGAACCTCCCATTCTTCGTCCTTCATGGTTGTCGTCTTGTTTTCTATTCTTCCCAATGGTAGGAATATATCCTTCTGATATAAATAATCTTCCATATGAATCTACCATAACTGGTAGTTTTTCCCATTAAATTTGTCGACCCTAAAATTTCCATCTTTCGCCATTGCTCACACTCGAACCAAAAACCCTCTTTATTTCCTATGATTTACCTTTCCTTATGATACCAGTTGTTAGAAAAACAAGATCATAGAGAAATAAAATAAAACAAATGAAAAAATAAAACAAAGAATATTCATAATATGATAGAGACACATATATACGTGGTTCACCCAGTGTGGGATACATCCACCAGATAAATTGCTAGGTCCTTCCTTTTTGTTATCCAACAAAATGAAGGGATACAACCTAAGACACACCTGATGTAACTTCCTCTCCTCTCTATCATAGTATCCTCTCTTAGAATACAATATTCGCAATAATACACAGTCGCAAGACAATTCCCTCATAAAAGAGGGTTTCCTTCTAGGGAAAAAAACCTTTACATAGTCTCTACCATCAGATCTTTGACTTAATGATGAATGGTCAAGATTGACTATGAAATTACCATATACATTTATACAGAAATTTTTCCTTCAGGGTTTCTCCCCTAAACCCCCATCAGGGGAGGTTTCCCCCGAACCCTTGTTGGGGGCTCGTTGGCCCCCCAACCCCCCATATAGGGGATTTACCCCCTTGACCCCAGAGGGGGGGAAATCTCCCNCCCCCCCCCCCCCCCCCCCACCACATGGATGGGTGTACAATATTTCGGTGTGTATAGTTTTCATAGGGTATAAACACGGTTGAAAACAAAGACCTCTGAATCAGGAAGATAATCAGGCTCCACAAACAACAATTGAAAACTAGGGCTGAAAAAGGAGAGTTGTGGAATGAGTATTAGTCATTAAGTCCTACTCACACTAGATCTTATGATGACCCCACGACCCCAAGTATGTCACATGGATATGAGATAACCTTTTAATATTTGTCAACAACACTTATATTTAACATAATAGTTCAGATTAGTAGTAGCCAGAGTAGTGTAAGTGGTACGTCGATTCAGATTCATCCAAATAGATCAGGGGGAGACACTACACAAAACTCCATGGCAGGTTTAGATAACACACTGAGAATTCCTGAGTTCGAGGGAGTTGGGTTGGAGGACCCAAAACATCATCTATTTTTATGTGAGACAATTTGGGTTGCGAAAAATGTCCAATATGAGGCCACAAAGATTGCATAGTTGGCCACAATGTTTAGAGGTTGTGCATTAGTATTGTACATGAAATTGCAAACTACTACACCTACATGTCAAGCAAGAACATTGCCAGAAATTAGAAAATCATTATTAAAAGAGTTCAAGAAGTTTGAATCTAAGTTGTAGTACATTAAAGGTTTAAAGGAAATCAAACAAGTGCAGATTGAATCAGTTTGGGACTATGATCAAAGATTTAAAGATTTTATGGGTAGATTGGCATTCTAGATTCTTGATCAACAACATAAAGAATGGTTTCTTGAAGGACTATTTCCACACATTCAATTTTTGTTGATACAATATAAGGTTGTGTCACATCCTGAAGCCTTGGATATTTCTATGAAACTAGAAGCATCTCCTATAGGATACTTTGGCGAGATGGATCAAGTCTAAACATGGTTAGTTTCCTTGACAATCCAATTAGTAGAGCTTACGAAATGGAAGGAGAAGTGGGAACAAGTTTGGTGTGTCACGTGTAGAACTGAATACCACCTTACTAATAAATTCCAAAACAAAATTCAGTATTTGGTGATTGGAGCACAAAACCCATTATCCCGAGGAGGATATTGTGAAATATTCAAGACTTGGGGACATCATCCACCTAATTTCCCAATTTTTCTGAAATACCAGAGTATGCCAAGGAATTGTTTTTGTAACTATTGCAATTCAATAGGGAATGAAGAGAAGGAATTTCATGCTTTCTATTTGATGAGAGAGAACAATTCTTATATGTAGAGAATTCAAGAGGAAAATGTCACGAAAGAAGGAGGTGATCCATGGTATAATAATCATAGAGGATTTAATCCAGTAAGTCAAGGAGGATTTGGCATAGGTCGAGGAAGAGGAAGTTTTGGTGGATGTGATAGAGAAAAAATAATTTTCTATAATTGTAATCAACCAGAACACTTAGCTCATCACTGCCAAAATCCTTGTACAACCTGCACATATTCTAGAGCATTGGAGCAAGTGACAAAATATTTTCTACAATTGCCTACAAAAATGGAATGAAAGAGGCAATCAGAACTAGAACCTGAATCAGAATGTACAAAATATATCAGCCGAGAAGCATGATGAAGGACCTAGAGTAACATTTGTCACGCATGGAGGAGCTAGGACAAGGGATGATGTGACGAATAAAGGGGAAAATATTGATCAATGTGTGAGGAAATCAGCAAGACCTATGATCACATTTGATCCACAACAAGAAAAAGAGACATATAAACAAACAAGGAAGGAGATACTAGGAACCTATTGGATATAATCAACATCATTTGTGCCTCATGTGATTGATATGCCTTCATCCTATGATCATACAATCCTGGGGATTCCGCTTGAAAAGGTAATTACTTTGAATAAATTTCTAAAACGTTTTCTAGAGTTGACGAAAGATAAAATTTATTTCAATTCATTATGTGGAATGATTGATAATCACACACAAGCAAGGGAAATACCTACCACACAGAGGGTGGTGAATCATATATTTCAAAAAAAGAGGACCAAAGGGGAATTTAGATTAAGTGCACAGATTGGGCAACATGACGTGAATAATGTCATTTTAGACTTGGGTTCTGATTTAATTTTTTTACCGAAGAATATCTAGGAAATGATGAGGAAACCCAAGTTAATATGGTCTCCCATTCAGTTAATATTGGAAAACCAACACAATATAGTACCAATTTCCTGGTTGAGAGGGATACATGTGAATATAGATGAGGTGCACAATATATCATATTTTGAAGTCATCGAAATCGTGGATGATAGTAATCCATATCCAACACTAATGGGGATTGAATGGGACTTTGAAAATCATGAGAGTATCAATCTGAAGAAGAAGGAAATGATCTTTGAAGTATGGAACTTGAAGGTTACCACACCATTAGATATGATAACCTATCAAAATGGAATGAAATTGATAACCTGTATAATATAATTGCATGAATGGATGACTATGTTAACCTGACTGCAGATGGTTCCCTAATATGGAGAAGCATTATCTCATGTGCATCAGACTCAGAGGAAATTTTGGAACACTAGAAGAAAAGTATGCATGAAGTATCCACCAAATGGTGTGCCCACATGACTGGATCATTGTGATGGATCGGAATGGAGTCATGTGTCCCACCCAAGTATGATGGTTTGACTGACATAAACTCTTTTGTAAAGGATTTTGAGTTGTAGATACCTGAACATCATATATGTTTAGTGTTAGATGTTGTCTTGAAGGACACTCCAGCCAGATGGTGGGTTGCACATAAAGAAGGGATAGAAGAATGGTAGTAGTGTATAATATTGATGCAAGTTAAATTTGGTACTGGGGTTGAATATATTGCACAGAAATATGTAGGAGTAAGTGACCCGACATATCATATTGCGCAATGAAGAAACATATGGAGTTTGATACCAAATCAGGAATGGAAGCATAGGTTTATACATTCATTGGAAACGATCCCTGAGAACTGGGTACCTAGAACTATAAATGTGAAGAGAAACAATGAACTGATATGAGCTAAATCAAAGGTTTAAGGTAGCATTTACTTTTGAACATGAATATCCATTAATAGATGCATTTTTGCAGTCCATTAGAAACAATATTTTTTCATAAGAAAGGTCGATGGATGCAGTACATGAGTGTTGTGTGCATAGATATTCTATGATTGTTCATGAATTACTGGAATGCTATAATGTTTCTAAAGAAGATCAGAATGAGGAAGATCCAAGAAATATATAAGTACCTCAAACTAAGGGGGAATGTGCAGTAGAAGGTCCAAATCTTGGATCTACTATGTATACACATCCATTAAGGATGTAGAAGGTCAATATTGGGACACAACATAATCCAAAGTTTGCTCAAATATGAAACTACTTGAATTATGAAAATGTGGAGAAGATTGCCAACTTTCTACATGAGTATCATGATCTATTCCCAACCACGTGTTTAGAAATGAGAGGGATAATTGGTGAGTTAGGAGAAATGAAGATCCCTTTGAAACCAGATGCTAAGCTAGCAAGACAGATACCCTACATGATAATAAAGAGAAGGTAAAGGTAGAAATTGACCAAATGTTAGAAGAAGGAATCATTGAACCAATAGTAGAATTTGAATGGATAAGTACAATTGTAGTGAAAGATAATAAAATAGGTGGAATCTGAATTTGTGTAGACCTACAAAATCTAAATGATGCATGTCTGTATGATCCATTTCCAGCACTTTTTACAGATGACATACTAGATAATGTAGGGGCGTAGGAGGCCTACTCTTTCATTTATGGTTTCTTAGGATATCATATGATAGATATTGAACATGAATATAGACATAAGAATACCTTTGCGACAGAATCAGGAAGCTACCTATACATAGTGATGCCTTTTGGTTTTAAGAATGCACCTATAATCTTCTCAAGGGTAGTTTTCACATCCTTTAAGAAATTTATTCATAAGTTCATTGAAGTGTATTTAGATGATTGGATTGTGTTTAGTCTATTTCAAGATAATATAGGAGTATTGAGATTTATGTTGGATAGTTGTAGACAATGTCAGATTGAATTGAATTTGAAGAAATGTATTTTATTTGCGCCTTTTGTAATTTTGTTGGGCCATGTGGTATATAAGAAATGATTACTATTAGATACGTCCAATATTTTATTAATTGTAAAATTACCACCACCTACATTAGTCAGAAAGTTGAGAGAAACATTGGGCCATACAAGATATTATAGGAAGTTCATTAATGGATATGCAGAGATTACATCAACCATGGATAATTTTTTGAAAAAATAAGCCAAGTTCTAGTGGAATGAAGACTTCCAGAAAAGTTTGGACACATTAAAGCACAAGTTAGTGACCGAGCCAATTTTGATATTCGTATATTGGAATAAATAATTTTATTTTCATGTGGATGCGTCGTCCATAGATTTAGGACTAGTATTACGTTAGCTAGGTGAGGGAGCGTTAGAACATCCAATTTCAATTGGAAGTAGGAGGTTGTCAACAACAAAAAATAACTACACTATGAAAGAACAAGAAGGGTTGGAAATGGTGTAGGTGTCGCATAAGTTTAGACACTATTTGTTTTTTTCTCATTTCAATATGTATACAGACCATTCTACATTAAGATAATTAGTGAAAAAGTCAGTGTTGGGGGGGAGAATTTTTAGATTGTTACTTTTGTTCCAAGAATATGACTTTGAAGTCATTGTTAAGCCAAGAAAATTAAATGTAGGACCTGATCACTTATCACGTATTCTATCAGGAGAAGATGTAGGAAATATAGATGATAATTTACTAGACGTGTATTTATTTTCAATTCAAATGGTGGAAATCTCCTTTGGACACATTATGCAATTTTTTAAGTACAGGAATGGCTCCATCAGGCATGACAGTTGCACAAAAGAAACAACTGGTGGTTAAGGAATCCAACTATCAACTAATTGCAGGAAATGTATACAAGTTAGGTGCACATGGCATATTAAGACGATGTGTGTTAGAGAATGAAAGGACAATGATACTCTTAGAAGCACATGAAGGAATTACATGAGGAAATTGCGTAGATAAAGTGACACCACAAAAGTTTTTTTTCACAAGGCTCTAGTGGCCCATACTTTATAAGGATGCTAAGGTATATTTCCAGACATGTGATGTTTCTCAAAGGGCTAGAAAGCCTTCCAAAAGGGATGCAATTACCTTGCATCCAAAAGTTAAACTGCATGATTTTGATAAATGAGTGACAGACTTTGTTTGACCAATCAATCCACCATCTAGGATATAAATATCTAGGTATATATAACTCTGACAGAGTATTTGAGCAGATGGGAAGAAGCAATACCAATCATAGATAGAAGCATGGAGACTATTCCATGGTTTCTGTTTGAGAAAGTAGTCACAATATTTGGATTCCTGCGCATTTTACTGAGTGATCAAGGGACACACTTCGTGAATAAGACGATTGCAACATTGACTGAGGAGTTTCAAATTCACCATCAGCGAAGTATGTTTTTTATAGAAATATTTTCCTCACCCTATGCAATCTTTCACATAAGGCCTTTTTCCATTTCCCTATGTAAACTAATCATCTCTATTTGCAAAATCCAGAGATTAAAATACATATTTTTCCACATGTAGGCATATTTCCTACTATACAACATGTGTATACTCAGGTTGCTCGACTACAACCCATGTACATCGAGATTTGTGCCAAAAAATGAAAATTAATGTCGGGTTTCCATGTCACGATAGGAGATCTATGATCCTCATCCTTCCATATACTGGAAACATTCTGACTCGACCCTTCAATTCCATTTTGAAGGCTATAAATGGGACAATTCCGAGATATGGAAAGAGGAGAAAGAATTCAACTTTGAGAACAAAGTTACTCTGGAGGAATTATTTACTTCATATTGAGTTTGCATCCCTTTGTCCTTTGAGTCTAAACAAAGTATTCAGACTCCAATCTCTTCCCTTATTGATTGAGAATCTCATTGTTTATCTTTTATGAGCTTGCCTTTGGTGGAGGATTGAAGTGGTGGAGGCCCATCTGGAAGGAACTTAGTTTCTCGGTTCTGAACCCTGACGACACAAAAGCCTGTAGCATTTTTAGTTATGTTGATCATATATTAATAGAAATACTCTTTTCCCATCCAATTGATATCTTGAAAATATTCGAATTATTATTCCATGGCCGTATTTGTCATGTTTATTAATGGATTATGATACTAAATGTGATAACATCATTTATTATCACCATATGCTTTCTTTGCTTGGTTGTTGAGGACTAGTTGTAGGTATATTTCTTTGGGTCAAGTGCTCAATGGTGGACTTCATCGAACATCTTAACGAGGTAGGCACAATATCTTGTCTTGTTAGGATATTTGTTTATATAACATACTTGAGAAGACAGTTGATTTCTGCAGTCCTGTTCATCTATTGTGGCTTACCCTAACCATAGAGATATTTTGCTCGTAACAGAATTGGCGACCATATTGGGGATGAATCTTGTTTATTAGGGTTTGGAGTACTTTTCTCCTTAGATTGCTCTCGTTCCTATTTTGTTTCTTGTCGTATCATTGCTTGACAACCTTTGTTCACTCTGGGTCTAATTTTTCATCCTTCTCCCTTGCTTGGCCTTGTTTTTTTAAACATATATGTATTGTTTTCCTTAACAGTCACATACATACGCAGGTTGTCCCTCTACAATATGCTATGTTTGCCTAAAAAATCACATACATAAATTTTCCTTGCCTTTTTTCTTGGTCTGGTGGTTGTTGGGTGGGATTTGATGTTTCCTAAGCCTTTTTTGGTCTCTGTAGTGCCTGTTAAGTGTTTGTGGGATGATAAGAAACCTATCTTTGGTTGAATTTTTGGGCGGAATATTTCTCATCATCCTTTCATTTTGATTGTCCTTGTACATTGGCCTAGGTGTTTTTCTTCTTGGTATCCTTCTTCAGTTATCTCTTTATATACACAGTAGAGTTTATATATCAAGTTTCTTTTCAGTCCATGGATTTTCATTTTTATTATATTGAAAATTCAAAAGATAGGCATTTTTCATTGCTTGGCATTTTGGTCTTTTGAGTCCTTGTCATTAGCTTAGTACATGTAATGAAAGATTTCATTTTTACTTCCGAATTGCAGACTTGAAATTAAAAATTGCATTGATTTTTAGAAGCATATCATTCATTGAAAGTTAGAGTTAGGACTTTGCATTATTTTCATATTTACTTTTCTTGCAGAGTCATAACATCATCAGTTTCACTACCATACCTTTTTTAGTAATCACGACCACTAAAATTAATGTTATAATTTAAAATTGATTAGTCACGATTTTATTTTCTAGGGTGCACAAACTAGCTTAGGATTTAGTGCCTTGAAATAGGATTTTGTGAGTAAACTTCTCCAAGGTGATTAAATCAACATATCTGTCTGCAAAAGGGAGTGGATAAATCCATTGTATAATGTTAAAGTTTCTTTCTTAATTTGTTATTATAAATTATTCATTATAACAACAACATAATAAGGATCTTACTGAAAGAAACACAATCACAAAGTACACAAGTATTTATCCTGGGAAACCTTCAAGGGTAATAAAACCCAGCAAAACTTCTTTAATATAGATTCAATAACCAAGTACAGTGTCTCTCACAAGAGAGATCTCACCAAACAGAAGATCCACTAAAAACCCTAACCAAAACAAAGTAGCACACCACTTAGACCAAGATAGTTCTTCACCAATATAACCTTCACCTTTACTGAGATACTCTTCCTTTTAGTTGCGTCACTTCTCCTTGTAGTTGTGTCACTCTGAGAATTTCACACTTGATAGAGAGAGCTTGATGAGTGTGTTTACAAATGAGGTGCTAGGCCTCTTACAAATACAATTTCCCCCCCCCCCCCAATAATTAGGTCAGGGCCGACCTGTCCACTTTACCTTTCTAATTTACATTTGACTTTGTCTAAGCACAATAGGTCCGACTTGTCAATACAATATATATATTTTATCTTTTAGTTTATCCACAAAAGAGGATAAGAATATTCTTTGCAATTACACAATATGTTAACGCTCCCTCTTAACAAGAAGGATATTCTTTATCTTTTGACAGGTCATTGGATGTCATTATCAACTAAACAATATCATTTGGGAAATATCATTGTTGTAGGAAAATCTGCCTGCGGACAAGTAGATCGACCTCTAAGGCTTGACCTTAACCCTAGACAGAAAAGTGCTTATCATGGACACTGAATTTCTTTCGAATCTATCTAAGCCTAATGCATAGAAGGAAGGAGTAGCAGTACCTTTGTAGAGCGTTTGTCTGCAGCTCAGGTTAGGCTCAATCTTTGCTCTCGTTGATATGCGTAGACAAAAATCAAGATCTGACCACTTCCTACTCTAGTGACATTAGCTTGAAAACAGATCTATCAACTGATGATAAGTTCATGTAACATCAAACGCTAAACTAGAAAGAAACAGGCCAAGCATGTCCTATTAATGAGAATACTTGACAGTGATTGCCTGATAAATGAATCACGAGATCACGACGGCTTAAATTCGAGGTCCTCTTAAGTCTAACCCTTGTCACAGAAAGATCCACAACTGGATGGCGGTACCTTGATGATTCTTCTCTAGGCATTATGCATTTCACTCAATATCATAAGTTTCACATGCACACATTTGTTCCTCTTCCCTTATGAGATCATAGTTTGGTATGATTCTCTCTTTACAATTCTCTCCCACACTTATGAGGATCATAAGTTTGACGATCTCTGACCCTGCGGGTCTTTTACCTGTAAGGATCATGGGTTTGGTATCCATTCTCCAGATTCCAATCCCCATTCCACCATTAGAAAGCTTGTTTATAAAGCGGAGGCTCAACAATCTTAGAGATATCTTTGGGGGTTGGTTACCTCATGGAGTTGAGGACTGCCTTCCCCTAAGATCAAGGCTTGATCAGGGATTCAAGCTCAAATTCCTTCCAAGAATGAAAAGAAGCCTCCCCCATTCTAAAGCTCTGCTTGGCTTAACAGCCCGAGAATAGGTAGTGCCTCCCTCAAGGAACTATCGAGGCGTTGTAGTGCTCACAGTGGAGAAACTTTAGAAATTTGGCGCCCTCAAAATCTATAACACTCAACAAAGGGCTGGAGGCGTTATAGCTCCACGATAGTGTATGAGGCGTCGGCTCGAGATAGTGTAAAGAGGCGCTCCTCTCGAAACTTCAGTTTTGAGGTGCTTCCAGTGGCAAAAGGTTGTTTGACTTGAGCAGATCAGTTCTCCTCCTTCAAATCAGTCGTAGCAGATGTTATAAGTCTCTCCTTAGTGTCGTTATCATGACGGTATGTGAACATCCTTTGTGACACTAGTGACCAACTAGCGACACTTGCGAAAGTTGATGCGACACTACGACAATTGAGAGGAACATACGACACTCATCGGTGAGCAATTTTGGCGTGTAGCAGAATGCCCCCAAAGTATGAAGTTAGAAGATGCAAGTGATGGTAAATACTGTAGACTCTCAAACAAGTGCAGACTCGGAGAACACGATAGAAGGCACACTGAAACATCCAACAAATATCATGACATATTTCAAGAACCAAGGCAGGCGGGCATACCTATGTTTGGGTGATCAAGACTTGCGAGTTATGGCCGCCATAAAATACTGCCGGATCATAATTGCATTGATAAAATAGGGTACAGCCACTGAGAATACACTGGATCTATACTCTAATGACATGACTTGATCGTAGCCACGAAGAATTACACGATGGATATCTGAGATGACAAGACATATACGACCAATACAAAGTGGATCACAATAGCAGTATATGTCATTTGTTTAATTGAAACTCCTTCACAACCTGGGAAAAATAGAAGCATATATCCATTGATTACTCAACCCGGGGTCTTCTTACCAATCCCGATGTGGTACGAATCTAACCATGTGAATAGATGTCGATGGCCGAACATGGCGAAACCACTTGATTACCAGTCAATAAGTGTAAATAGTTAACAATGAGAGATCACCATTAATGTCAATGATTCCCTGAGTACCCTAGTACATTCCGTGAATGTGAATAGGCGAGCTGGTCGAACATCCGTGGAATCATTGATCAGTCCAATGATGTAAACCAACTGTCCGGATGTGGGAGGCCTACCATTGAGGCATCTAGGTCCCAAAGTACTAAATGGTTTGGAGCCTAATTCACGGATAATGTGTTGAAGTCAGCGAGGGAATAGACTCGTCAAAGGAGAACCTTGATGTATCCCCATCAATGACTTGAGAAAAGCGGATATGGAGATGTAATTGGTAGATCAAATGGACATGGGTACGACCGCGAGGTTTGAGAGCCAAGATATTTAGGATGGTGGAGAGCTCTCAGTGGATACTTCCCTTGATTTCTTGAGGCTTTACAGGAAACATGAGCATGGATGAAACTATCACGTGGATGCACTATGAATTGCGTGAATTGTTGACCCAAAAGGGAGTGAAAGGAGAACTCAAAGTATTGAAACCGGTCGAAGGTTAGGAGTTGATTATGATATGTGCAAAGTGACAAAGTCCCGTGTTCAAGGGCGACTCTAAAAAGTGTTGGATGATGTTCTCAAGAGACTGTTTGTCTTGCTTCTTTCAATTTTCCCCGCATCTGGATAGATGAGTACCTCTTTTTGATTTAATGAGCTCAGGGAGGATAACACATGCTCGATACTGCTCTGTAGGTTCCTCTTCCTTTGTTTATGAGCAGGAAGAAGTAGGGATTCGTTCCATATGGAATACATCCAGTAATGATAGCTATGAGAGTCCAATGACAGAAAACTCGAAGGGTTTTTGAGATTATAGAGTTTGGAAAACACTTAAAGAGAACTCTCTGTACCTTTTCATCTGATAGTCAATGAAGTAGAAAAAGGGTTAAACTATAAAGCTCCGAAAGGCGCCCTTTACGACCTTTTAACAGAATTAATGAGAAAGAGCAAGATCCTCGACAATCTTTTCATATTTAGAGAGTCACGAAAAGGGTTTAAAAGGAGACTCCAGGGGGGTACCTTTTTAGTGTGTTCATATCCGTACGGGTCAGAAAAAGAGATAAAAATTGCAGTTTGCATCCTCATGTATTCACGAGCACGAGCACGAGAAAGAAAAGCTGGTATGCCCCAAGCGAAAGGCGGTGACTTGACTCGAGAATGATCTAATGAGGCTGGAGACATACCCCCAAGCTTCAATTCATTCACCGACTTTGAGGTTGTCTGCCAATTTCTGTACTAGATGGAAAAAGGATCTGAATTGGATGAAATGAAGGGTGAAAAGCAAGTCTAAAGACTCCGACTCGACATCCTCTGAGATGCGTAAAGACTCAACTTGAAGGAGAGGTGATTGTTTCATTTTTAATGATCTTGACACAAGAAAAGAACTATACTCAAGGTTCGAGGGTTTGATCCCAGTTGTTTCATTTTAATGAGCTTGCCCGCGAGAGAAGAAGAAACTATATAGTAATTCCCCGACGCCGAAGCTAGTGGCCTCTGTTTCATTTTTAACGAGCTTTCCCGCAGAGAAGCTAATAACAAATGATGCCCCCAGCATGAAAAATAGTGGCCTCTGTTTCATTTTAATGAGCTTGCTCGGAGAAGAGAAACTATGCTCATGACCTACTTCTTGATCATGGCTTCCAAAAGAGGATAATGCCTTGGAAGGACTCACGTCAAAGGACAAAACCGGTCCATGGCTTCAGAGATCTTCACATCGGATGGAAGAGAGAATCACTACAGGAAGGAACACATATGCGAGGAGCCGTGAGAGTAAAGGAAGTCGAGGCTCAATAGACCTATTGAAGAGATCACCATATCAACTCTAGGATCAAATCATTGGAAGTTGAGGTCATGGGCAACAACGCCACATAAATGACCTGTGGCCCGGGGGTAATCTGTCTACATGTAGAACCACTTAGAGTAGTCGGTCGGGGATGATGGATGAGGATTGATCGTCACAATTCTTCCGCCATTGAGGAAAGATATCACACGAAAAGAGTGGATACAATAGCTTTCATGGCATAGACATAATCCTTAAAGAGGTAAAGAGAAACCAGGGTCTCGGACTACCATGACATCGCGATAAAGAGTTTTCCCTCCCAAAGTTCTGAGAAACTGAGGAAGGATCCCTAAAAGGTTGACTAGTTCCTCACGATGTAAAAGCTATGAGACTATGTATGGCAAGTTGCAAACTATGGACAATGTATACCAAACAGAGACAAAATACTAACACCTTCATCTATAGCGTTTGAGGAACGTCGAATACCAGAACACAGGCCATGTCTGAAAGGAGCAGTGAGGAGGGAGAAGGCGAGGAGTCAGTTAAGCACCCCAATCAAAAGGATGGCTTCGTTGCTTGGAGGGGGTTCCGTAGGAGGAGGAATGCCCCGGGCATGGTAGAGTCTGTATTAACAAGAAAAACATTGGCAGTATCGGGTTTACTTTCTATTGGGAGAGTAGGATCGACCTATGGTGGACTTGGATCGACCAAAGATGGATCTGGATCGACCAATGGTGGACTTGGATAAGCCACATTAGCACTCTTGAGAGGAAAAGTGGGATTGACAGCAGCCAAAGGTCGGATCAATACTTTGACATTCATAATGGAGGGAATGGGATACAATAGATGGTAAGCTGATTGACCACTTGGTTTCATTCTCCAAGGAGAGAAAGGGGTTGACAACTGGAAATGGATAGACTGCTTAGGTTTCACTCTCTAACAAGAGAATGGGATCAACTGAGGATAGGACTGGATCAACCAATTTATCAACTATTTCAACTAACGACGTGACTAGATTGACAACATGATCAACCAGATTGACTGAGGATGGAACTGGATTGACCAGTCGATCAACCAATGATGGGGTGGAGGAAATCTTACGATAACCTTTGGAAGTTGAAGTTTTTCCAAAAAGAAGAAATTTCGTCCATGCGAGGACAAAGGTGAGAGTAATGATTACCTTTACATAACATGCAAGGGCAGCCGGTTTTCTTCTTCTTACCAACACAGAACATCACTAGTTGTGAGTATCATCGACATGGCTGTGAGGAGGCCCGATGGCCAGTGAGAGTTGTTCTAAGACACAGGTGGAAATAGGGGCATCCCTCAGAAAAGTGAATCACCCTTGCCCAAAGGCTGCAAGGGAATTTGGGTTTTAAATTCTTCATTTTAATCATGGCTGATCCACATCAACACTCGATACTATCATGATATTTGGTTTCTTGGTCAACATCAAATGTTGTTGGGGTCTTGGTCCCTTTTAGAGCTCTTCTTCTTCTCTTCTAGTTTCTTCTTCTTCAAGTCAACTTTGGCTACTTGCCCAGAGCTCACTAAGAAATGAAGAGGAGAAATGGAAGGAGGCTGGATGGGCGAAGAAGGCGAAAAGAGTCGTGAGTTTGATGTGTAGGTGTATTGACATCCAAAGTATTGGGAGTGCAATTGATACATTGGAAAGATTTGGGATCATCGGAGTGGGGAAAAACCAAGCTGGTAATCCAATAGTGATCTGGAAGACTCGGTGTAGCAACATGGAGGACCAAAGTTTCCAAATAGAGGAAAGGTATAAGGTTCCCCAAAAAAATGGGTTCCTCCATTGGTAATCCCGAGGTGCGTGCCATTAACACTTCTTTCGACCTCGTTTCCACTAGAAGTAAAAGCGACACATACTAGAATCTAAGAATCACAACAAGCAAACAGGGACCCTTCTTTTGATAGTAGTACTAGTTGGTGATGAAATCAACGTCAGTGATCAAAGTCGAGGAAGAAATGAGAGGCTAAAATTAGAGCGATTACAATGGCGACACATGGACTACATGCTTGCGTGGAAGCTTGCACGTAATTGTGGATTTACCCCAAGGAGCAGTGGGGTTTGATAATGTCACATTCAGGAGTCGCAGTGAGACTTCCCGAAGTCCATGATCACCTTGTGTACAGAACTACAAAAGATTGCCAGCCGCTAAGGTTACCAATTGATGACCCACAGGCGAGAACGGTCGGCCGATTCGTCCAAGGCATGCAGTGAGGAGTATCAAGCGAAATCAACTAAAACCCGCCAAGTAATTGTGGATTTACCTCAGTGACCCCACTTAATACGATCGGACCGCACAAGCGGTTAAACCACGCGGAGGTTAGTCCCGTGGCTCACACAGATGCAACCCTCGTGCGTAACCCGTATTGAGAGGATCCGGGAAGCGGAACCTATCCCGATGGTAGTTTGCTCTCCCTATCTCGAGGATGCTAATGTTTAAGAACTTTGGGGGTTATATCCTTGCCTAATCAAAGTACTATGCTGTACTCTTTGTTGGTGGAGGATTCTAGCAAAGAAAATGTTCTAGATAAATTTTAATTAAGCGTTGATTTTAGTATGAGTACATTCTTCAAAAAGGGGTGTATGGAATTGAAACGAATGGAGTTAAGACTCGACCCAAAGAGTGCATCAAGTATTACTCGGCTGTCGTTTTTCTTTTGATGAGCGACTAACTAAAGGGAGAGAGTAGAGTTCTTTCACTAACGACACTTCTTGAATGTCCTCAGGCAAAATTTCTCAATCAAATTCCAGGTACCAATGCAAAACTTTTTCTTAAAAAATACCTCCTAATATACTTTAATCAAAAATGCAGATATCTTTTTCGTTTGTGTGAATGGCGATTATTCCTCATAAATGCTGATCTTAAGCTAATTAATATTATCAAAAAAGCGAAAGAAATGACCAAAGGAAAACAAGCTTCACACCCAAAAGCAAAAAAAATGAAGAATAAGGACCTTGACCCAAAGCAAAGTGGGGGGTTCTATAGGTCTTTGATGACTTTCTCCAAGGTTTTGTGCAGCTGAAAATAGAAGAAAACAGAACATAGGCTTTAAGCTTTATTCAATTGAGAGGTTCCAACGGCAAATGGTGAATAAGGCCACAAGATCCAATCAACAAGGTACTTATCCTTCAAAAACACTGATACCAAACTTGAACAGGAAGAACAATTGACTCTTGAGGTCACTCGGCATTAGGAAGCAGAGGCAAAACCAACAAAATTGCAAATTTAGAGGGTTTCTGGGCCAAAGAAGTGACTCGTTGCCAAAGGGGAAAGAAGCGTTATAGCGCTACGTGTAGAACTCACCGAAGTCTGGAAATACATTGATACTAGGCCGAGAGCGGGGTCTCAATTCCCAAATTCCAATCAGAAATTTAAAAATTGCCTGTTGAATTTAAAATGTCTGCTTTGAATGTGACAAGGTGAGGAGATGATCAGCTCATGAAACTAATCAAAGGAGGGGTGGATCAGGTCTAGAACACAAAAGGTAAGACAAGGTTTATGAGGATAAATCAAAACAAGAAGTTTTGACTAGAGGCTATCTCCCGAGTGGAGTTACCCGGGTTTGTTATGGAAAGAAATGCACTGCGGACAAGTAGATGCGACCTCTGGAAGCGACCTTAACCCTAAACGAGAAAAGTGTATCATGGACCCTTTGAATTTCTTCCGGAATCCTATCTAAGCCTAATTCTGTGAGGAAGGAAGAATGCTTGATACCTTTTAGCGGCGTTGTCCCTGCCTTTCAGAGTTGCTCAATCCTTTTTGCTCCTACGTTGATGTCATTAGACAAATCAAGATCTGACCCTTCCTATCCTATTGACGTGGCTTTAAAACAGATCTATTAGTTAATGATAAGTTCATGAAACATCAAACACAAACTAGAAAAAGCAGACTGACGTATCATATTAATGAGAATAACGGCGATACTTACAAATGCGTGAATCACGAATAAACCCGACCGTCCAGGTCCTCTTAAATCCTAACATATGGAAAGATCCACAACTGGATAAGCCCGAGAATTTTGATGATTCTTCTCTAGGCATTTTGCCAGATTTCCTCCAAGATCATAAGTTTCACATATACATTTGTTCCTCTTCCGCCCATGAGATCATAAGTTTGGTATGATTCTCTTTCTTGTCCTCACTTGCCAGATCATAAGTTTGACATTCTCTCTATTTTGAGTCTTTTACACCTATGAGATCTTAAGTTTGGTGTGATTCTCCAATTCCAATCCCATTCACCATTAGAAAGCTTGTTTATATAGCTGGCAAGGAGGCTCAACCAATCTTAGAGATATCTTTGGGAGGTTGATTCCTCCTTAAGTTGAGGACGCCTAAGATCAAGGGCTTGAGTTGAGCTGTTTGCAACTTCCAAAAATGAAAAGCCTTCCCCATTCATCTCCATGACTTAACAACCTTGAAATGGGTAGCTCCCTCAAAAGGCTATCGAGCATTATGGCACTCCTACAGTAGGCTTTAGAGCAGAAACCCTCAAAATCTATAAAGCTCAGCTTCAAAAGGGCCTGAAGCTTTATAAAGCTCCCTGATAGTGTATGAGGAGGCGTCGGTAGCTCAGGAATGAATTAATAAGGGGCTCCTCTCAAAACTGGAGTTTTTGAGAATTGCTTTAAATTGGCAAAAAGGTTGTTTGGCTTGAGTAGATCAGATTCTCCTCCTCCAAATGAGTCATGTGAGATGTTATAGGTGTCTCCTTAATTAATAGTTATCATGGCCAATTAATATGCGAACATCCTTTGTGACACTGGTATTAACTAGACGCTAGAAAGTTGATGAAACACTTCGACAGAGTGAGAGGATAATCAGAACACTCATCCGGTGAAACAGATTTTGGCATTCTGAAACAATCATCCATTAACTTGCGACACTTGCGAAAGTTGATGCGACACTTACGACAATTGAGAGGGATAATGCGACACTCATCCAGCTGAGCAATTTTGACGTGTAACAATCATCAACTGGATAATCATCATCAACTGGAAAACGACATCAACTAGATAACATCATCAACTGGGTAACATCAACAATTGGGAAACATCATCAACTAGGTAACAACATCATTATAATTCGCTTGGTCATTTGGCATCACGATCACTCACTGGTTCCCCATGAATCTGTATTAAAGAAGTTTTGTTCACTTTATCTTCATGCAGAAGATACTCTTTCTTTCTTGCATCTTCATGCAGAAGATATGTTTTTCTTATCTTCACACAGAAGATATATATGATTTTTTCCATTCCTTTCTATGTTCTCCCTTTTCTTCTAGTCATCTATCTCACCCATCCACTGGGGAAGAATACTACCATATTGTTATCACTGAAATTTCATCCACAAATGGTTACAGGAATCCAGCATATCCAAACACCTATTATTTCATTCATAGCCCCAAAAATGCATTTCCAAAGGGCACAAACTATACAACCGGTTAAAAAATTAACATGTGCAGAAGCACTATAGGAAGCACACACACAAGCACAAGTCAGAAATGTCAGAAAGGCGCACATGCGCCCGACGTGTGACTGTGTACGCAAAAAAATTGTGCACATCTAAGAACGATGCATTTATGGTTCTTGTCGTCCCCTCAACCACTTATGGTTCAACTCCCAAGTCGATTTGACCCTCAAATCCGAGCTGAATTCGAGTGGGGGGTTGGTCAAAGACCTAAGGGTGCCCTAAAGGACCCCTTATTCACACTAAAGACCGGTTGGATAATGTCTCAAATATTTTCTATAAGAAGAGGCCATGGGTGCACTATGAATTGAAGAATCTCATTGTATTGTGTTGTTGTCTCTATTCTCCTACAAGGAACCTCTTTCCTTCTTGGATCATACTAGCATCATCTCTTTAAGCTATTCACCTCACCTCTTGAGGGAATAAGCTTGGATTTCTTCACCATTTCCCTTCTAGTTTTCTATTTGTAAGAATATATATCACATAGGGAACTCAATATCCCTCCCTTGTAATAAGAGGGGATCCATAATTCCCCCTTTTTCTTTGGTGTTTTCCCACTAATATAAACTCTCCATTGGTGGCATGAATATTGGTCAATTGTTTGATTAATTTTAGTTCTAATTTCCTTATGCATTGTAGTTTTGTGTATTTAGTTGTTATTAGCTTAGTTGTTTGTTTATTTCATGTGATTGATTCATTTGACTCATACACTAACTTGTGTCATGTTCATCTGACCCAACTGGACTTGTAGGTGTCTCTCTTTTTCTCATTCAAGTGGCGAAAGGGATACAACAAATTAGCGACCATACTAGGGATAGGTATCAATTTCCTCCCTATTTGGGTTGTTTAAGAACTTCTTTTTTATCTATTTAACTTGCAGGGATCATAACCGACCCAATCCTACTTGCAAAAAGCTAAATTTGGAGCTGGAATAAGAGAATTTCATTCAATTGTTTTTTTTCGGCCGCGTATCAGAACGTGCACGGGTTTTCCATCCCACAGATGTGTCTTCCGAATACGTGCACCAACAACACTGTGTTTTCAAGCAAATTCTACACATGGTGCACCAAGAGGTCCTTGTTTAGCTACGCATTGGCACCACATACACCTCTATCTAAAATAGATCCCATGGATCTATCCAGAAATCCAACATTGTAAGATTTTTTTTGTGATATTTGGAAGGCCCCTAGCCTTCTAAATATTGGTTATATACAATTTGTAAATGCACCACACTTAGATTCTCTCTAAACATGAAGGCTTAGTCAAAACATAGGCACTTAGGGGGTTAAAAAGAACCATATTTCTCCTCTTTTTCTTTCATTTTGCCACATGGATGGCTTGTTTTGATTGTAAAATTTAAATTAAGATCATTTGCTATCACATATATAAACACTTGCATTGGGACCAGAATTCAAACTTCAATCATTGAGTATTCTCTTCTCTCGCACCATAGAGCGATCTTGAGAATCAAAAAAGCGATTGAGGGAAGATTCCATCTCCCTTAAAAAACAAAATCTTTAGGAGAGGAAAAATCCCCCCTAGGGCCCCTCTTAGTTTATTTTTTCAAACATATTAAATGTGTAAGGGCCCATACATGCCCACATGTTGCAAACATAGGATAGTTTTGAAACTACTTTCTTAATTTACATCACTAGGGGAGTTTAAATATTATTGTAACGGGCCCATACATGCCCACATGCTTTCAATCTAGGATAGTATTTTGAATCTTTCTTAGATTAAATCACATTTGGGAGTTTAAAGGATCAAGTAAGGACCCATATGTCCACATGCTAGTTCTTTAGGGTCTTTAAAATTCTGCAAGGTTGTACCAATGGAATCTAGTAAGATAAGTAATCAAGACTTTTAAGGACCACACAAAGTCCACATGCTGCAAGGTGACACCTAAATTATTAAAAAATTGGCACATTTTATCACTTGCTCACACACAAAGTCACTACTTACTCACATAATTTCATCTCGAATTATGGAGGTTGAAATAGGTTTCCTCCAAAGGGATTATGAAACGTCCCACTTTTTCTTGAAGGAATTATCCACTGCCACTTAATTCAAAAGAGATTGGTTCACACCCCCAATATCTCAAACAACCACATCTAAAGTTTTTCTAAAAAATCACTAAGTTTTCCTCCATAGGAGGTGCCAATTTTATTTTTTTATCCTAGGTAGGATCTTGGGGATAGGCATCCAAATAACTCCTTGTTATCTATTTCTCACATCTTCAAACATTAGAAGTTGACAAATAGGTAACCTTAAAATACTCCAAGTCAAGTGTTCCTAACACCATAAGGCAGGGAGATACCCATGAAGGGTCGAAGGCTGATATCTAGATGTTTTCTGCATCCCCCCTTGAGGCACCCACCTCTTGGACGGGATGCAGCCCATGACCCATTTCTGAGGCCAAAAATCTAAATGTCACACTTTGACCGAGGTAACTAATGGCCAAATTTTAGGATATCTACCCATGTGGAAATTGTGGGATGCAATTCCACCTTGATCAAATTTTGTGTGGCTATTGGGAAATATCGCCAGCTCTTTCAAGATATCCACCCTCTACCCCCCATTATAATTGATTGTTTCATCCTTCACTAGTTCTTCTTCCGGTGGCTTCAGACCCCACTATTGAGTGTTATTGGAAGGTATAGTGTTATTTTGAGAGGAAAGACGTTACGTATTTTTAGGACATGAGCATTTGTTTTCTTTTTTCTAGCATGTGGACAAAATCCACCTACCCACATATATGCTTCTTTTCAATTGATTTAAGTATGATGTTCTTGTGATTTACATGCGATTGTGAGATATATTGTGAAGGTCCAAAATTATACAAAGACTCTTGTTCATTTTATTACTCTCATCACCATTCACACACATTCACTTTTCTAGCCAGACATCATAGGGGACCCACAAAATCCCCATCGTTCCAGATGCTTGTAGAACCTCCCTCCTCATTTAGGAGGAATTCCTAGTCTTGCCAACTCATCGACTCAACCCTCTCACACCCCTGTGAGTAATACTATATTGTGGTTATATTTTCTTGGTTCCACTTTACTTGGGTCCACTTCCCAAGATCAACCATCCATTATCTCTCCTTTACAAGGAAGCAGGGGGCAGACTTCTTCTCGAGGAGGAAGTACAACCCCACCCACCCCTACTCAAGGGTCAGGTTCACAAACTACTCACGCCATGGATAGCACCAATCCTCCACCACCACTCCAGATTCCATATTCGGACTCCCTCAACATACTAGATCTGATTAAGCTCAACAATGATCCTATATTGCATGACCCCACATGGCCTGCAATGCCTACCAAACTACCTTTCGACATTACCAATTTTGAAGGAAAGGCGGGAGAAGATATTTCCAACCATGTCATGACCTTCCACCTATGGTGCTCTTCAAGCAACATCATGGATGAATCTGTCCAATTAAGGTTATTTCAGCCCAAACTCATAGGCCCATTAGCCAAGTGGTATGTAGATGAAAAATCAGCATCCCATGTGAGTTTTGAATCACTGGCCATAACATTTTTTACCTTCTTTCAACTACCAATTTGCCACAATAATGGTCTAGAATTTCTCTCTGAGTTTAAACAATCCTCAATCACACATATCGCTGACCACATTCACGAATGGTGTCGGCGACGTAATTTATGCAAAGTAGAAACCACCAAAGAACAATGCCTCGATTGGTTTCTCAGATCACTCGTCTCTCTCCTTTCCAAAGATGTGGCCTCCACCTTCCCCCAAACTGAAGAAGAAGCCATAAGAAAGGATCAATAGTATTAACTCATTTATGCATAGTCAAGATACTTATACACAGTACTACCTAATGCCCCGAGACCCATACCATTCGGCCAGGACAAACCTGAGATGTCTCACTCAGCGAATGGATTGATCGATACCACAACACACCACAATCCGTACCCCCAACAACCACCTATGTAAGGTACACCTCAATATCCGTCGATATATGGAGGACCCCCTTATTATCCTCCTCCCCCTTATAAACAACCATACCATGGTGCCCTTCCTCCACCCATAAGTGCACCCTCATCGACACAGATGATGCACCCAATTGTTCGACCGAGTTATGGTAACCCCTCTACCTCAGGTTACACTCTAAGAAATAATGAAAGAGTTATGCCTTCCTATGTACCCTACAGATCATTGCCACAAAATAATATGTATTTCCCATTGCTCCTCCACAAGGACAACCACATGTTGGGGTTAACTTTGTTCATCCCTCTCCCATTTAGAAATTTTAAAATTTCGAACAACTGAATATGGTAAATCTGTACCATCAGTCAAATAATGATAAAAATAAAGGAAAAAACCGAAACAATAATAACCCAAGACCAGGGGGAAAAAAAACCCAACAAAACCAACCTACTGGGGGCAACCAGAATCAGGGGAACCAAAACCCCTAAGGGGGAAATACCAACAAACACCAAGGGAAGAACAACAAAAACATCCAGACGAATTTCCCTTGTTCTCTTTGCGGTGAGGATGGCCATTATACTCACCATTGACCCCAAATTTCCGAATTCAAATGGATTAAAGTTTCCATGAATGTGCTACATCCTCTAGTGTTGCCTTCCCCTCAGCAGGACCCACAACAATATTTGCAACAACCACTCTCGACGGTGTTGCAAAACCTTATTCCACATCAAGGTGTGATGAATACCCAGTCGGAAATGCACCCTTCCCCACCACAGATGGGACAATATGAAAACCCTAGGAATCCGACGGATCACACTATCCTCCTCTCTAATGAATAAGAAATTCTTCTACAAATGCGCAGTCGTCATTACAATGCACCCCCTGAATCTACTCCCACCACTTCAGAGGCAGCTCCAGTTACAGTCGAACAACCTTTGATGATTCCACGCCTTAACACAAAACCACCCATTCGTATTCCTCTCATCCCATTATGACGGAATTTTAACAACCCTCAGGCTAGGGAGACACACAATTACAGTTTGGTCGATGGCTTAGTGCAATCTCTTGCACCATGTCAGTCTTGGAGGTCCTCCAAACCTATCCCACTCAACGAAAATCATTGCTTTCCTCCTTGGGGGCATTTTACCCTGCTAATACTAGACTCATAACATTTGATCTATATTATGGGGAAACTCATCTCCCCACTTTGGTATCTTTTCATATACCAGTCAAAATTTGAAACATCACAGTTCATCAATGCATCATTGATGAAGGTGCATCCACATGCATCATGTCCAAAACATTGTGGTAGAAAATTTTCTCCCTCGAGCTAATACCATTCACCATCACTTTGAGAGCTTATGATGGACGACCATCCTCTCCTGAAGGGCTCTTTCAAAATTTCCCCATTGAACTCAGGGGAAAAACTATTATTATTAGCATTGAGGTTATCAAACCCCGCTCGATTACAACAACTTATTTGGACATAGATACATGTATTCTATGAAGGTTGTGGCCTCTTCTTTGTTTCAAACGATGATGCCTCCCCACAATGGGAAGATCATCACCATCGAACAAGTTTCAAATTACTAGCCCAACCCTTCCTCCAACATCAATAAAATTCTACCTCTTGTCCACACTAATTATGATGCCTACCCACTCATTGAGATGGGCCCCAAAATTTTCAAGGACAAATCCTTTCTAGGGACATACCATAGAGCACCACCACTCATACATCCCTCAGCACAAGTGTGTGTCGTATCCTCCAATGGAACTGAAATTGGAGATACCATCCCTCCCACAGAGGCTTCTCCACCCCTTGAGGTCCCACTAGTGGACAAAACCCTACCTCAGGCATTACTTGAGAACTTTATGACACCTCTTACCCCTGATTTCACACCTCCCCAAGGAAAACTCCTTGTTTGGGAGACAATATGACAAGCCCTCACTCAAATTACCTTCTTATACCCCCCACCGAGTGTACAATATTTCCAGGTAGCCACAACGCTTACCCTTCCCAACATGGTGTTGGTCATTCCAGTATGGTATCTTCACCCACCCACAATGGTTCCCAAACCATCCCTCCCTCCCAAAACATAGGGAATCTTGATGCAGATTCCAATACTAACTACAAATGCACCACCTTCACCCCCACTTGCCAGCTCCCCCACCACAGCTAGGGGAAAAAATAATAAGAAATATCCCACTACTCCACTTCCTCCCTGAGTTCAACCTCCTTGCGCACTATGCGAAAGATAAGGACACCCTACAAATAGATGTCACTCTCTCCCTGAGTTATGTAATTTGATCCAACTCGCTAAAGAAACCACCTGGCTCATCGCTTCACCAAGAACCCTCACTACTACCCCTGCCTCCCTTACTATGGAAAACAAAGGGTTGTGAAACAAATTCGTGTGTGCCATATGTTCATAGTATGGCCACTATACCCATCATTTCCCTGTGCTACCTCAGTTTCAACAAACACTAACAACAGTATGCCAGAGCTTTCAGCAAGACCCCTATCTACCCACTTCATCAAGTACCCAAGTCACTGACATCCATTATTTCACAACCTTAGTCAATGAATGAATGATATGTCCTTTCTCTCTCTGTGAATCACTTGATCATTTCAC
Organism: Picea sitchensis; assembly: GCA_010110895.2. Classification (NCBI taxonomy): domain Eukaryota; kingdom Viridiplantae; phylum Streptophyta; class Pinopsida; order Pinales; family Pinaceae; genus Picea; species Picea sitchensis. Next base: position 224,262 of record SNQJ01S0002628.1, read on the forward strand.
CCACCAGTGTCCCACTATTATTGAATACAGGCGTCGTCAAATGGCCCTTATTCAAAATCCTCCAATCACCCCACTTATGGTGATGACGGTGATTCCCCCTACTCCATCTCTAGATATTGTTCATATTATCTCCCCTGAGCCTGAGAAACTTCCCACTCCTCCATGTTTCATGGACATCCTGTATGAGGATTTTCCCCCAAACCCCCCCAATTCTCAAGTTCATTTCCCCCAGGAAATCTTATGCCCGACCATAATTTTTAACCCACAATATATGGACATTTGGTTGGTGTCAAGCATGCCATCGCATCATATTTACGATAACCCATCTACATATTCACCCCCTGAAGATAATGACACGGTGAGAGTCACCAATGTTCCTTCCCCAGATCCCCTATATTCTCTCATTTTCCACTACGATGAAGATATCCTTGAAGAACTATCTACCCCTGATTTCCTATGAAACATGCTCCATCACAAAGCATTGTTTCTCTCAAGGGAATCCTTTGACCCTCCTAGCCAAATATCCATATGTGCAATAGAAACAAAGGATTTCATACCATCAAGGCATATAGACTGGTTAAACAACCCTATCCCTGCCCTTGATGCTTTTGAAGAAGGCAACATGGCCAACATTTCCCCCACTATCAAAATTGACATTTCCATTAAACCAGGAATGATAGAGGAAATCACCATTGGCGTCGCATCCTCCCCTAAGGAACTCACAACTTACAAAGCTCTCTTCCAAGAATACTGAGACATTTTTTCCTGGTCATACACGGAGATGCCCAGCGTTCATCCTTCTATTATCGAACACCGTATCGACACATGGCCTGATATTACCCTTGTATGTCAAAAGCAATGCCCACTGCACCCATCCAAAGAAGCTGCCATCAAATATGAAATTGACAATCTACGTGTTGTCGGGTTCATATACCCCATCACATACATGTCATGGGTCTCCAACCCTGTCCCTGTTAACAAAAAATAGGGCCTCATTCGCATCTGCAGCGAATTTCACGATCTCAACCATGCTTGTCCCAAAGACAACTTCCCTATGCCTTTCATCAACCAAATTATCAATGATTGCGCTGTCCATGAGGCCTTGTCCTTCATGGATGGATTCTCTAGCTACAATCAAATACAGATCCACCCAACAGATCAGTATAAAAATGCATTTACCACCCCATGGGGTACTTTTGTGTATCGTGTCATGCCTTTTGGACTCAAGAATGCCAGAGCGACGTTCCAACGAGCCATTGCCTATGTTTTCCATGATCTCACTCGCCTCATCCTCACTTAATTGGATGACCTTACTGCTCGATCCAAGAACCGAACGCAATATCTAGATGACTTATGAGTTGTCTTTCAATGGTGTTGTCAATACAATATCCACTTGAATCCTCTCAAGTGCATATTTTGCATCACTGTTGGATGCCTCCTTGGGATCATTATTTCCCAACACGGCATCACAGTGGACCCCCTCAAGGTCCAAGACATCACATAAATTCCACCACATCAGAATTTGTTCCAACTACAAATCCTACAAGGAAAAGACAACTTTTTACGATGCTTTGTCCCAGATTACGGAACTCACGCACATGATTTCATTCACTTGTTGTGTCATGATACCCCATTTTGATGGGATGAACATGCCCAAACCACTTTTGATAATCTAAAAACGATGCTCTCCCATGCCCCTTTCATTATCCCAACAGACTATGATCGCAACTACATCCTCTACTTATCGGCCTCAACTATCTTAGTAACAGTAGTTCTCGTCCAACTAGGGGATGATGGCCACGAGAAAGTTATTTACTACATTAGTAAAAACTTTTTAGGACCACCCCTGAAATACAACCATGAAGAGAAATTCTCTCTTGCAGTTGTCCTCACAGTCCAAAAACTGCGTCATTATATATTACTTCACACTACCAAAGTAGTGGAAGATTCCAACCCCATGTGGTACTTGCTTATACGACGAAAAATCAATGGTAAATTTTCCCGATGGATCATATCCTTCAGGAGTACGACCTAGAGTTTTCAACTCCAAAAAGCAAGAAAGCACTCATCCTCGTCGAACTCATCACGATGTTTCCGTCAGAGGTTGCTAGTTCGCCCGTCAATATGGATTTTTCCGACGAACACCTCTTCTACATCCACTCGGATCACCCCTGGTATGTTGACCTTCTTGTCTACCTTCAGACACAGAAGTTTGGGTCTCAACTCTCTCAAGATGATCATCAATGCATTCTCCATCAGGCCCCTTGCTACCTCCTCAGTGGTAAGATTTTGTATCGACATGGGGTCAACACCATACTCCATCGATGTTTGACCATCGATGAAGTCGACAGAGTCTTGAATGATTTCCATAGCAGCACCTGTGGTGGCCATCCTTCATGTATGTCCACCGCCCAGAAAATCATTCGAGCAAGCTACTTCTAGCCCACATTGTTTCATGACTGCATCCACGTTGTGAAGCGATGTGAAAAATTCTAGTTGTATGCCAACAAAGTGCAAGCGCCACCCGCTCTTCTACACCTAGTCATCACTATCATGCCCTTTTGCAAATGGGGCATAGACTTCCTGACTTTGAACCCTCCATCTAGCAATGGAAACAAGTACATCATCGTGGAATTCGATTACTTTACCAAGTGGGTCGAATCCATGCCTACCTTCAACAACATCGTTGACACTGCAACGCATTTTTTCTTTAATCACGTCATCTCCCACTTTGGAGTTCCACTAAAGTTAGTCTCTGATCACAAGAAACACTTTGAGAATGATATCTTTGTCAAACTCTCCTCGAGATTAGGATTCTCCCACGATTTCTCCTCCCCATACTACCCTCAGTCCAACGGATAGGTAGAAGTGGTCAACAAGGTCCTTAAAACCATGTTATAATGCACGGTTAACAAACATAAGACCAATTGGCATCATATGTTGTCTTACGCACTATGGGCTTATCGCACGGGAGTTAAACTTGCCACTAGTTTTACACCATTTCATATTTTCCATGGGGTCAAATCCACTCTCCCCATCAAGTGCAAAATTCCCACACTGTGCATCGTTATTGAGCTATTACCTAACATTGCTCCAATGGAGGAGTCCTTGTTGAACTTAGATTCGTTGGATGAGGACCGTCGGTCTTCATTACAGAACAATGAGGAAGCTAAAAAATGGTTTAAGGCCACCTTTTACCGCCATGTCAACCTTCACTCATTTAACGAAGGAGACCTCATCCTTGCCTACGATATCTCTCACGATATCCTCGACCATGGAAAATTTAAGTTATTATGGCATGGACCCTACATCTTCCAACATTGCCTCACTAAAGGAACATGCATCCTGGCCTCTCCCTAAGGCTACCCACTCAAAGAACCCATCAACGGGTTGTACTTAAATAAATTTTACGCCTGAGCGTAGTCATTCTACACTAGGCTTTTTCTTTTTTGTACACGTTTTGTAGAGTTTTTAACCTTATTTTTCCCTCCATGTCTTATGTTTGATCTACCATTTGTGTTATTGACAGATTCTTCCTCCATCAGACTACCACATCAGTTATGCTGACAGAGCTAGCTGATGGACATAGAATCTCTCTTTGGCCGCTTGAGCCCTCTATACCCCCTCACATGAACTGCTCCACTCCAGTGGCATATGTTTGGGCTCATCAACCAAATACCAAGCATAATAAACAACCACCATTGGCCTCCTTTTCAAGGCCATTCACCACAATATTCTCCACCTTAGCGTCTTATTAGATTCCATCTTGTCGTCCTGCAAATCAACAATGTGTACTATGTCCACAATCCTTGCCTCTTCTGCAAATACCTGCAAGTTACACTCTTATCTCGACATTTTGATTCAATTACATTTACACATATTCCATGACAATTAAATCAAATAGTAGATAATGTGGATAACCTACTGTTAGATTGGCATTTATCACATCAAGACACCATTACACATACATAAATCATCAAAAGTCTATCACAACCTATAGATTAGACATCATAAAAAGAATCACAAAACATCATCACATTTGAACATCACAAAGATATCAAAAATNATATATATATATATATATATATAATATCGATCAATGTTCCATCAATGTTTACAAAAAATAGTACAACATGTACATCGCATGTAGGAAGGTGAACCCCCTCATCCCTATAGGTACAAAATAGGTGTCACACTACCCTATACAAAATGGGCTCGCAGGCCTATATAAATACAAAAAAATATACATCAAGCACTCATGGTGCCTCTAGAGAACCACCACCAGGTCCTTTATCTGGAGGAGGTGCCCCACCATCTGGGGATCCTCCAGGTCTTGGGGGAATTCGCCCAATCATAGCTTCCCCCACTACAAATTCTTTGTGGATCAAGGTCCACAACTCTGTCGGAAGGCCCACACACTACTCCAAGAATCCCTCATCTTGGACCTGAGTCCACATGCCCTCGGGCACTCCCTGTAATACCACGTCCAACCAGCGGTGGAAATCCTCAAACACCCCGTTGGCCTCTCCCTGTGGTGCATTTGACGGCCCTGCACCAGGGTCATCGAATCTACGTCTCCTACCTAAAATCACATCATCGAATTGCCTCGCACCAGCCTCGTCCCTATTACGCCTCTCTCCCTCCCGTGGCTCACCTCATGGCAGTCTCACTGGCCCCTAATGAGGTGACTCTCTAACCAGCTCCACCTCTTGGCCTCATGGCCCCACATATGCACAAACAACAAACCAATGATAGCATCAACATCCATCCATACATAAAACATATGATATACTATCAAAATTAGAAAAACATAAAATGCATCAACATACCTCTATGGTCCCAAACCTCTCTAGGAGGTAAAACCATATCTGGGTCCTGCCAAAAGTCCATCCTACCATATGGTAATTGTAGTATGATTTGTGGCATCTGACACCACACATGTGCCAGATCGGTCATAAAATAATGGCCACCCTCCCCACCGCCATGTCGTGCCAAAATCGATGCCCACCACATCAATCATGGCTCTTGTGCATCAGTTGCCTCCAAAAATACTCTAGGGCACAACATGGGCACCCTTTCTAAGAACCATACCACTAATATCGACCCAAAGGAAAAATCACCTGAGTCAGAGGCCCAACACCGGTTGAGTTTCCCCATCATCTTGGTGTGCAGCATCAAGCCCCAGGCAAAATGCTCTCCACCCAATTCCCTCTGTATGATCCTCAGTTTACCACCACTGATCCGTTGAGTAGCTAAGGATCTATATATCCTCATGATCATCATGGTGATGCAATGATGCATGAGTGCATCCATTTCCCCAATCTTCACAACCAAGCCTGACATAAAAACCTCCCCCGAACAGTACATTCGGGCCAAATCTGCCAAGTGTGCCTCCCCTAGAAATTGGGGATCAACAGGTAGGGATTTCCCCCAAAAAGGGATCCAAGTCAGGAAATAGACATCCTCAATCACAAAGAATCTCAACTTCTCCCCCTGCACAATGAAGCACTGCAGTTCAATTCTCCACATAGAAATCAAAAAATGCAATAGTTACTCCTATACCCGTAGCAATGACCAGTCGAAGAACTTTAGCAACCCACAGGCTACCAAAGTTCCCTAACACCTGACTCATCATCCCTCGCTACCTCCCTGAGGTATTCCTAATCCCTCTCCCTCTAGTGGACTGGCATCCCAAACTAATCACCTGCATTCACACAAATAACATTTGATCAGCCATCACAATTCATAGAACGAAAAAATTCCAAAAAGACAAGTTTTTTTTCAAAACGCCCAGCTTTGCCTCATGTGCATGGCTGTCACCCCCCACAGGAATTCACATATGCACATCTGTTCTTCGCACAACGGTACATCAATGTGCAGTTGATGAAGAAACAGATGTGCATCAATGCGCATCAGTCACACCCACAGGCGTGCCTTCATGCACACTTGTTCATTACACAGTTGTGCACTAGTGTGTAGTTGTACTTTGAAAAGGTGTGCATACAATGCACACATGTTTTACTCACTCACATGCCCCCATGCATGAATTTATTATCTACATCCCCGCACTCTAGTGTGGGTATCCTTCGATTTCCCGTGCACTAGGGAGGCCATACTCAAAAAATCCTACAGTACAACCCTTCGTATGACCCTACCCAGAAAAGAAACCCTAACTACTATGCAGGAGGATGAGACCACTAACCTGGCTCTCGCTAATCCTGGATCGGTTGGCTCAAACTCCCAGAATCTCCAAATCTCCTCTAAAAACCTCTCGTCAACTCACTATGGCAACAGGTACAAATGAGGTGGCAATGTGGGCCCTATGGCTATATATAGTCCCTTTTTCCAAACTTCCATGCTCCATTACAGGATCTCAGAGAATCCATTTTATGATCCATCTTAAGCCACGGTATCAGGATCCCGCCACCTACACAGTCACATTCCCTGGATCACCAACCATCCTCAGCCCGGGGGATCATTTTTCTCACATCATAGCCAAGAATGCATGCTCATGTTCAAAATTATCAAATAATTGTTATATGTTCTTTATCTTCAGACATTGTTCACGTCGGGTATTCAGTTTTCCTATGTGCAAGTACTTGGTCATCACACATAAGCGCAACCCCTTCAGGTATATGATCGACACTGGCATGTAATCATTCCCTCTAAATCTCAATTGCATCTCCCAGTCACACCCTCCGACATTTTCCTATAGGATCCCCCCATCTGGCTCTGTAGTACTCTCACCTTCGCTGCATTTTTAGTATTGTCACCTGATAGAACTCTCCCCCACATGAGTTTCCCATTCATAGTCCCCTTTTTTCACTTTGACACTCATGTTTCTTTCACCCCCTATGGATGGGAGTCCCTATAGTCTTACGCATGTTCGAGAATCATCCACATACTCCTTCTCCTCATTTTTCTAGATTTCACAAATGGACTCCTAAGATATCTCCTCACGATTCTAATTTGACTGCACCTCTGTAGTATTATTAACCCTCCATTTCATCCACAGTCAGTTTGCCCATTGGAATATTTCCCTCCATTCATTTACCGCATACAGAAACCCACCTATGGGGCCCCCACCCTCCACCAGTTCTCCCCGCAAATTTATCCCTCACAGGCCAAGCCATCTTACATTGGGGCACCCATTTCTGTATCTACACACTTATCCCAAATTATTCTTTATTCATTTGGTAATTGTACAAAGCCTTTCTTTCCAGCATTTACATAGCTTTTTGTTGTCACCTTTAGCGATCTTCTTTTCTAGAAAATAAACCCCTGTCACCCTTGGTTGGGGAATTTGTTACCTTCTACTCTTGTTTACATCATCCATAAACCCTAAGTATCCCATAGTCCATGTACCTATGATCTCTCAGTTTGTCCACTTTCTCACGTCTCTGTCACAATTTAACCCATGTCTAGTCATCCCCGTGACACTAGATTTAGTTTCATGGTTGTTGCCACTCATACTTCACATATATCCCCAACCAAGGGAAGTCTTGAGTCTCACGACCTCTTGACTTCATCCATGTTCCTCACTAGTTCTTGATCTTATCAATTGGATTTCATGAATCCCTTCGCTTATTGGAGTCGTGTCTCCCTTTCTTTTGACATCAACACAGTTTCTAGAAGGGTGACAGTATCTTGACTCTCATTACCTTTAAAGTGAGGAGTCTCGGACATAACAGAGAGAACCATCATTTCTCCCTCCTGTCTTTGACCCCCATAGAATTCGACTTCAACACAGTCTCATGATACGGTGGGTCTTACTTCACGACTATTGAATTTGTTTTATACTAGCTGAAGACCTCTAAAATTTGTTGGGCCATCAATTCATGTGAGTCATCGAAACTCCTTACAAGTGTCATCGTCTCTTTTTAGAGTATGTTCACCATCAAAAATGTCATCTTCCATTATCAAACTACCTTGAAGGGCACTGCAATTATCTACATCAACATATAGCTTCAGTTACTATCTTACACATTTGAGTTACATGACACAAGCATGGGGCATGCCCGCCTCATTTGTATACAATTTTTATTTTCCCACACCTAGAGAAAGGTTTGGGTCCCACAATTTCCCCTCTCTCTCCACCGAATATCTATTGCAGTTCCTATCAACACTCTTTCTTACAATGGTACTCTCAGTATAAGAAACATTTATGTATTTCAGCTATACATATGCTTCTAACCTCACACATCAAGGGGCATTTGTTATCACTGAAATTTTGTCTGCAAATGGTTATAGGAATCCAACATCTCCAAACACCTATTAGTTCATTCATAGCCCCAAAAATTAATTTCCAAATGGCACAAACTATACAACTGGTTAAAAAAATAACATGTGCACTACAGGAAGTGTGCACACATGTGCAGGTCAAAAAAATCAGAAAAGCATATATGCATCCGACGTGCGACTGTGTGTGCAAAAAACCACGCACACCTGAGAACAATTCACTTATGGTTCTTGTCAACCCCTCACCCACTTCTGATTTAACTCTGAATTCAATTTGACCCTCAAATCCGAGCTAAATCTGAGTGGGGGGTTGGTCAAAGACCTAAGGGTGCCCTAAAGGGCCCCTTGTTAACACTAAATACCGGTTGGATATTGCCTCAAATATTTTCTATAAAAAGAGGCCATGGGTACACTATGAATTGAAGAATCTCATTGTATTGTTATGTTTCCTCTATTCTCCTACAAGGAACCTCTTTCCTTCTTGGATCATACTAGCATCATCTCATTAAGCTATTCACCTCATCTCTTGAGGGAATAAGATTGGATTTCTTCACCATTTCCCTTCTAGTTTTCTATTTGTAAGAAGAGCTCTCACATATGGGACTCAAGATCCCTTCCTTGGAAGAAGAGGGGATCCATAAGTCCCCATTTTTATTTGGTTTTTTCCCACTAATATAAACTCTCCATTGGTGGCATGAATATTGGTCAATTATTTGATTAATTTTGGTTCTAATTTCCTTATGGATTGTACTTTTGTTTCTTTAGTTTTTATTAGCTTAGTTGTTTGTTTATTTCATATGATTGAGTCATTTGACTCATACACTAACTTTTGTCCTATTTAGTTGACCCAACTAGACTTGTAGGTGTCCCTCTTTTGCTCATTCAAGTGGAGAAAAGGATACAACAACTAGCTTCACTCCTAGTCATCCCACATGAACTAGAGAAACTAAGATGATAGCATGGGAAAGACTAGACTCCCTTTCCCTGATCCACGCAGGATCGTGACACAAACCTCAATATCCAACTAACCATTCCACATGGTCAAGGTTTGTGTTATAATATACTCAATCCTTGGCCAGAGGAGAGTATCTTCCCGCTTCCCTTTGGAGAAACATCCACACTCCTCTCTACGAGGGTGGTCACACCCCTCTCTATGAGGGTATTCTAGCATGCCCCTAGAGTATCCAAAACTCAACACTTGGACATAGGCCAACCTTGGAAAAAATCTCATTCCCATTCTCTATGAAGGTATCTTTTCTTTCTCCTTATCTACAAAGGTCTACCTATGGGATTGCACATTACTTCTCTAGGAAGGTCTCTTCCTTCTCTACGAAGGTCTACCTACGGGATCTGAAAAAATCTCTTGTGGTCCAAAATATTTCCATGGTATAATACCATGCTACCCATTTGTTGGGCACCATTCATATTCTTTCCTAACTACACCAAATCACGATCCTCCATTTCTATCTTGGAGACATAGCTCTCTCTTGCACCAAACTAAGATCTTCTAATCGTCATCCTTGAAGTTCTATTATGTAATATCCTAGGTTCTTTCTTGAGTTCAAACATTTCTTTCTTTCTAACTTCATACTGGATCAACCTGCTCCCTCCACATCTCATCAACTATATCCAAGTATCCATATTTCTCTTCATCTTGAACATTTTTGTTATGCATATTTAGGATCCTCCTTCTCCTATGTAAATATTGGATACTGTTTGGTTCTTACCAACTATCACCATATCATAAGTCCTTTTCATGTTGTCTAAGTTATGCAATTCAAGGCATGATTTATTTCTTTAGAGACCTGTAAACTTACTTACAACATGCTTTCTGAGATATGTCACTTATCCAATCAGTCAGAAACAATAAGCAGTAATCAAATAAAAATATATCATGATTTCTATCAGAGTAGTACACATTTTTCTTAAGAAAAACTTGTTCAACCATGTACACATCTGAAACCCTAAAATGCTAATCATGTGTAATAATTTTGAACTCTTTTTCACTCTAGCTATGCAATTACCAAATTTTCCCTTACTTTCATAGTTGAACACATACCTTTGTCACTCTCATGAGTGATCATACCTGAAATAAATATTGTATCTCTTTCTATATCCTCTTCTTTGATACTTCCTTCATATATCTGCATAGATACTGAAATTAAACGAGGTTAATTAACATTCTCACATAAATCTAACTTGTAATGAGAAAGTATTAAAGTAAACAAGATACTAAAAAAATAACATGAATACCTATCTTTTGTTTTTGTGTGGCGAGGCTCCACGGATGCCACCATTTGTTGTATTTCTTCAGATCAACTATATTAAAGTACATAATCCTCAATTTCTACTAAATCTTTCTTTGAGGGAGGAGATTCCTCTTCCTCTACCACATGTGCTTGATACTTTATTTTCCCTTTTCCTTATGCTTGGTCTTTTTCTCTTCTTCCTCTGGTTCTGGTACACTCACTGTGACATGTTCTCATCTAGAATCATCTGCAAATTATGCTTCCAAGATATGAAGTTTGCATATCCTTTCATCCTGTATTCTACCCTCATACTGATAGCCATTCTTTCTTGCAATGGAAACCCTATCCCTCTGAGCTATAGAAATAAAAAAAAAAAAATCAAATTTCTTGGATTTGAAAATTGAACTCACCAAAAGATGTGTTGGACTGAGGCGAGTATGCTAGTATAGTCAGTTACTGAAAATTCCAATTTTTGACCCTTGAAATTGGACCAACAGATTTCTGGACTGGTGCTTCAGGTTTTCTGGTGCTTCTAGTTTTCTGGTACTTCTGGTTTTTTGGTACTTCTGGTTTCGTGGTACTTCTAGTTTTTTGGTACCTGTGAAAACTAGGGTTTCACTTTCTGGGAGTTATATGCATTGAAAAGGTGCGTTGAAGGTGCCAATGAGTTCCTTAGGCTAGGGCACACTTTTCTAGATGATCTTTGGGCTGAAATTCCTCTTTAATAAAAAGCCCTAATTTTCTTGTATGACAACAATGACATTTTTCTTTTTCTATGAAATATTCTCTCTTCATCTTAGCTCTGATAATATGTTAAAGTTTCTTTCCTAATTTGTTATTATTAATTCTTCACAATAACAACATCATAATAAGGATCTTACTGAAAGAAACACAATCACAAACTACACAAGCATTTATCATGGGAAAACCTTAAGGGGAAGAAAACCCAATAAAACTTCTTTAATATAGATTCAATAACCAAGTACAGTGTCTCTCACAAGAGATATCCCACCAAACAGAAGATCCACCAGAAACCCTAACCAGAAAAGAGTAGTGCACCGCTTAGACCAAGATATTCATTCACTAGGATAACCTTCACCTTTACTGAGATACTCTTCCTTGTAGTTGTGTCACTTCTCCTTGTAGTTGTGTCACCCTCAGACTTGCACACTTGATAGAGAGAGCTTGATGAGTGTGTGTACCAATGAGGTGCTAAGCCTCTTATAAATACAAGTTGTTCCCCCCAATAATTAGGTTAGGGTCAACCTGTACACTTTACCTTTCTAATTTACATTTGACTTTGTCTAGACACAATAGGGTCGACTTGTCAATATAATATATATATTTTTTATCTTTTACTTTATCCACAAAAGGGGATAAGAATATTATTTGCAGTTACACAATATTTTAAGACATAATCGATAATATTAGGAGGCTCCACTCACACCAAAGTTAATCACGCAATCGTGCAAGGTTGGTTGAAGGGATATCCCCCCGATGCCTTCTTAGCGTCAGAGATATTTCTTGGGATCTATTTGTATCTGGGGATATTGGTAGTTCCCTTACCTCCGTGAGAGAAGGTGATTTCAAGGTTTCAATCTTTTCTACCCTGCCCATATGGTGGACCTGACTTATGACTGTTGTCTTGTGCATTTTTTATACAATGGTTTATTAGTTGCTTGACTTAGGTGCCACATAGGTGACCTACAGGGGTTGTTCTGTAGGTACCCTAGGTCAGATAAGGGTTGGACAACACACAATCTTTATGGATGATTACCTCTTAGGGGGGATTTGATCGAATGGTTGTTAAGACCACGAGGGCCCTTATAACGGATTATTTTACCTTCAATCTTTAGCAGGGAGTCTCAAGCCCCTCTTGGGTGAGATATACCTTCTTCAGGGAGGGAGGCCACTCTCGGCCACTTTACCTCGTTTGTATGCATATTGGCCATTTCAATTCTGGTGTTCTCTCTGATTACTAGTTGGCCTTAGGATTGATTTTTCCTCTTTAGAGTCTTAAGTCATCATGGAGTCGGACCAACATCCCCACCTGTCCCGTCACTTGTTACAGTTACCACCAGATTTCGAGTCTTTTCCTTCTAAAAGGTGTAGAGTTATTAGGTGTGGTACACACACATCCACTGTTCAGACTTGTGATTCTACAAGGATGAGTATTGAACCTAGTCTTCAAGACAGTAGGAGCCCTTCGAATCTGACACCCACTATAGTTAATGGTACCCCTTCGACCCCTGCCACCACAATGGTTGTAGTGCCAGAGGCACCTATCATTACTATGACTCGGCCTATAGTGAATGCTCAATCTCTTTCCTTGAACCCTTTTGGGTCTCTTGGTCACTGATCGAGCTATAATGTTCAGTCCATCCCTATGGCCTCTAGTCCTTATTATTATTGTATGCAGAACTTTACTTCACATTTTTCGAACGCTATCCTAGCTACTGGCCCTAATGATAGCATTGGGATTAGGGGCACTACACCTACTTATACTCCATTTTTGTTTGGTGGTTCTCAAATAACTCAAACAATTCCTAATATGGGAGGCATTCCTACTTTTAACCCCAGGTCTAATCCTCTTGCTTCTGGGTGGACCAACCAACCTGGAGGACAAGCCTCTACTCAAGTTCCATCCTACACCCCTACCTCCTCGGTGCCCATTTTGACCAGTATGTTTGGCATGATGAATCAACCTCTATCCTCCGGATTCACACCCAGAGGAGATCATTTTCATGCTTTGGGAAACCCCCAACATGGATCCAATCTGGCTGGGGGAAATTTTTATAACCCCCAACAGAACATTCCTACTGGAATGATGCCCAACCAACCTTTACTAATCATTTCGGAGGAGGGTCTTACAATCATGGATAGGGCCATGGTGCTTACCAGAACCCTGGATGGGCTATAGTTCCTCAAGAACAATATTTCTCGAGATCTTGGGGCCAAATGTTGCAACCCCGTCTCCCTTTTCTGGCCACACTTAATCTGCCAAAATTCTCTAAGTTGATGAACAATTCTATGAGTCATGATCCCACATGGCCCCCCATCCCCACCAATATTCCTCAGACATTATGAAATTTGAAGGTAAGAATGCAGAGGATCTTGGTGATCATGTTACTACCTTTCACTTATGTTTCTCCTCGAATTCCCTTAATGATGATTCTATTCGATTAAGATTATTTCAACTCACCCTCATTGGAGTCAGTGTGAAATGGTATATCGAGCTAGCTAGGGAGGCATATGGGACCTTTAGTCAAATGGTATTGGTCTTCCTTAACCACTTCTAATTGTTGGTTCGTTATGATGCTGACCTATAACTTTTGTCGAATTTATGCCAGGACACAACCACTCATATATCGGACCATATCCAGGAGTGGCGTAGACGAAAGAGGTTGATTGAGACTCCTATACCCTCGACCTTTATTTTAGAATGGTTCCTTAAGTCTTTTCAGCCTCATGTTTTAAAGGATGTTTCTATTGTTGGGTTTACCACTGAGGAAGAAGTGATTTTTAAATCCCAGCAACTAGATCTAATATACAATCAGTATGGGATGTTATAACAAATTATTTCGGACGCACTGCGGTCAACTTACAACCCTAGACATAATCCCAAACCTCATGCTGATGGCATTGTTGGTACCGCCAATGTAAAATACACAGACTTGGTGACAAGGCATTTGACAGAGTTGTCTCTAAACCAGTTTGCAGGAGGACCAGCTTTGTCTATGTCTTCCAATCCCACTCAATCGGAATATGTACACTCTGTGCAATCGTCGGCCAACCCAAATGGTAACCAACAACCAGGAGGGAATAAGAATAAAGGACGTAATAATTGCAAGGGTGGGAAAAATAATAATAAACCCAAGGACAATGGTAATAATGAGAAGACGAATAATAATGCTAGAGAGGGAAAATGAGAAAGACGTAAGGTGAAGTGTCCCTGTAAGCTTTGAACAGATGATCACCTAACCCATTTATGCCCCAAACTTGTGGAATCTACGAGGCTATTATCTCTACCGCCTGCTACGCTGATGAATCAATTCCCACATAATCAACACATGGCCTTGAGTTCCTCAAACACCAGAAATATGGCTGGTGGGTGTCAAAACCCACCATTGCAAGATGGCGACCATTTGTGTATTAATATGGTCGATGTGAAACTTAATGTAGCCACTCGATCTCAAGATTATATCTCTTCACAAGATATTCTTGGTCTAGAATCTCCTCTTCCTCCTCCATAGATGAATTTATAGATTGAAAAACCAGAGCCACCACCTCGTATTTCGAAAAGCGCTCTACCCACAATCCAAATGCAAGAGCCGCCCATAACTACTCTATTGTTGAGGATCTGGGTCAAACCCCTTGTGCGATGTCGACTTTGGAGGTACTTCAGATGTGTCCTTCATAGATGAATGTCTTACTATCTGTGTTAGGATATCTAGAACCCAGTGACTCAAAATTTATCAAGTTTGACATCACATATGTGAAGCCTCGCTTGCCTTACCATGTGGCTTTCCAAATCCACATGGGGTACTCAAAGTATACCATCAAATGTGCGGTTGTTGATGAAGGTGCTGCTACATGTGTGATGTCCCTGATATGTTGGAAATCTCTCGGTTATTTGACTCTTTCTAAGTCATTGAACATGTTGACTTCTTTTGAAGGTCATTCCTTTCATCCTCATGATATTCTCCCTACCTTTTCGGTCCAGTTGGGTGGGAATATGGTAGAGTTGGAGGTAGAGGTAGTTGATGCACCTCTTGATTATAACTTGTTACTAGGACACAATTGGACCTATGCTATGGCCGTCATCATATCATTCATCTTTTGTACTCTTTGTTTTCCTCATGAAGGGGAGATCATGATGATCGACCAATTATCCTTTGCGTACTCTAGTCCTAATGCATCTATTGGACCGTTGATCCTTGTGATCGAAAATTCTCAGTTGACAACTGAGAATATCGGTGTCAGAATGTATTCTTCCCTTATGGGTACTTTCAAATTCAAGGCACCGAGTCATCACGTTTATGCCATGTCTAGTAGGCCAGTATCGACAGGGAGGTCCATTCCTTTCCGCACTTCCTATTTTAGTGATCCATGGACCCTACCTTCCCCGACTTCATCTTGTGAAGGTTAGCTGCATGCTAGAATAGCCATGCCACTATCGACATCAGATATTGTGTATCTGTTCTTGACTCTTTCGTCGATCCCGATCCTGTTACCTTGTTGATGGATGAGGATCCCATTCTTAGGCCCGTGTGGGACACTTTAGTGTCTTGTTCACCTTGTTCACATGATTTCCTCGATGAGACTTTGCTTTCAGATGAATCTATCATTGAAGCCATGAATGGTTCCAACAAACCTTGGGATGATATGCATCACCGCTCTTATTTTCTCCCAGAGCTTGAAAGAATCGAACAAGATGACTTTCAATATACTTTGATTGGGATAGTCGGTCACGTCGTAGTTCCAATTGATACACATGACATTTATGCCGAAGGAAATATGGTGAGTATTTCTCCTACCATCATGATTGATATCTCTCGTACCCATGGAAAGATTGAAAATGTAAATATCGATGCAGATTGTTCGCCAGAAGAAATCCTGATGTACACCAAACTCTTCAAGGAAGT
Source organism: Picea sitchensis (assembly GCA_010110895.2). Lineage (NCBI taxonomy): Eukaryota > Viridiplantae > Streptophyta > Pinopsida > Pinales > Pinaceae > Picea > Picea sitchensis. The sequence goes on from SNQJ01S0002628.1 coordinate 240,394, forward strand.
TTGAGATGTGTTTTCTTGGTTATATGAAGAGATGTCAGGAATCAACCCTCGTATTTTCGAGCATGAAATTAGAACTCATCCAGATGCTAAACTTGTTTGACAACGTCTTAGTGTTGTCAATCCCCAAAATACCCCTGATATTAAGGTAGAGGTGGAGAAGCTACTTAATGTTGGCTTCATCTATGCGGTTCCCTTGAATGAATGGGTATCCAATCTTGTTCCCATAAATAAGAATCAAGGAACGATCTGAGTATGCATGGAATTTCATGACCTGAACAAGCCATTCCTAAAGACAACTTCCTAACACCTTTCATCGATCATATTCTCGACGAGTGTGCGAGGAGAGAAGTATTTTATTTTATGGACGGATTTTCATGGTATAACCAAATTCAAATTAAAACTGTGGATCAACGCAAGATGACATTTATTTGTCCTTGGGGTACTTTCGCATACCGAAAAATTCCTTGAGGCCTTAAAAACACTGGAGCAACCTTTCAACATGCCATGACTTTCTCTTTTCACGATCTTAAGCACATAGTCAAAGCTTACCTTGATGATCTTCCTAATCACTCTCGCAAGAGAGTGGATCATGCTACGCACCTTTGACTTGTTTTTGAAAGATGTTGTTACTATAGAATCTGGTTGAACCCTCACAAGTGCATCTTCTACGTTAAGTCTGGTCGTATTTTGGGATTTCTAGTTTCTGATACTGGGATCATGGTAGATCCATTAAAGGTTGAGGCAATACTTCGATTGCCTCCCTCGTGCACTATTAGACAACTTCAAGGTTTACAGGGGAAAGATAAATTTATACGTCGGTTTATAGTGAATTATGCCAATATCAGTAAGGGTTTCATTCATCTTTTGAAGAAGGACACCCATTTTATCTGGGATGAGAGAGCCCAAGAGTCCTTCGATGCTTTGAAGAAAGCCTTGGTATCAACGCCTCTGCTGAAGTCTCCTGACTACAATAGGGACTACTTGATTTCTATCATTGTGTCTGAAGAGACGATTGGTATGGTTATGGTTCAGGAGGATGATGAGCTCCGCAAGCACGTCATATACTATCTTAGTCGAAACTTAGTCGGTCCTGAACTTAATTATTCTCACGTTGAAAAGCTAGCTTTGGCTGTTGTCCACACAGTCCAACGTTTGAGTCATTTTATATTATTTTGCAATACTATTGTGGTTTTCGATTTCAATACATTTCAATACTTCCTTACCAGGCATATCATAGGGGGGAAATATAATAAATGGATTGTCATTTTATAAGAGTTTGATCTCGATTTTGCTTCTGCGAAATCCAAGAAATCACTAGTCTTTATGGAGTTAATATCTAAATTTCCACAATTAGATGAGGATGTTATCCATGTTGACTTGTTTGCAGATGAACACATTTTTCTTGTCTCGTCATCCGACCCTTAGTATGGAGACATTTTTCTATATCTTCAGACTTTGAAGTTCCCTCAGCATCTCTCACGAGATGATCAATGACATGTAAGGTACCAAGCTAAGAATTATACTATCATCGGTGGCACTTTGTAACTTTGAGGAATAAACAATATGTTTCTTCGTTGTTTAACTCACGGAGAATTCGAGTCAGTCCTGAATGATTTCCATAGTGGGGCTTGTGGTGGTCACCTATCCAGGCTTGCAACAACCCAAAAAATATTGCAAGTCGATTATTTCTGGCCTACTATATTTAAATATTGTATTGAAGTGGTTAAGAAGTGTCACCCCTACTAGGTGTTCACTCAAAAAATGCGCTCACATCCACCCCCTCTTCACCCAGTCATTACTATTGGTCCCTTCACCAAGTGGGGAGTGGACTTCATGGATTTCAACAAAACTTTGGCTAGGGGGCATCAACACATTATCGTGGCCATCAACTACTTTACTAAGTGGGTCGAGGCCATGCCTACAGTTAAACCCTATGGGAATATTGTTTCCTTCTTCATATTCAATCAAATTATCGCCCAATTCGGTATCCCGAGTGAGATTGCCACCGGTCATGGCAGTCACTTTTAGAATGAAATGATGGAAGAGGTAGCATGTAATATGGGGTTTATACATGGTCATTCTTCTCCTTATTACCCCCAAGAAAATGGACAAGAAGAGGCTATCAACAAGTCTCTCAAGATCAGTTTGCAAAAAGATGTTATCCAAAGTAAGTTCGACTGGCACATTATGCTATATCCCACACTCTGGGTGTATCGAACCCCAAGAAAGACTACCACCAGTTTTTCCCCTTTATATTTAGTACATGGTGTGGAGTCTATATTAAATATTGAATGCGAAATCCCTTCTCTTAAGTTGGAAGTCAAGCTCCTACCTGAAACCTTTGATCTCGAGCGACACCTTGTACACCTAAAGAGTCTTGATGAGCAACGTCGAGATGCATCTATAGATATAGAGGTGAACAAAAAACATGTCAAGGTCCAATACAATAAGTCTATCTATCCTCGGTTGTACATTGAGGGCGACTTGGTCCTCTTGTATGATCAATCCAAATAACCATTGGGGGCAGGAAAGTATAAAACCATGTGGCACGATCCTTATATCGGGTGATGTGTCTTAGAAAATGGATCCTATGAGTTAGAAGATTATGAAGGGAATATTTTGGTCGAGCCCAAGAATGGGCTCTACTTGAAAAGATATTATGCTTGATCCCCATGCTCGGGTGGAACTCTTTGTATACTAACATAATTTATTGTATATATATTTTCCCTTTCTTTTTGTCTTCAGTTTTCTTATCGAGTTTTCTCTTGGTTGGCATATGTCAACGTAGTCTTCGATCTACCTAGGATTCGTAGATGGATCTAGTCATCATACACGGAACTTGGCTTCCTTTACTTGGGTCATGTACTCCCCTGAGGGTCTACTGGTGTCTTCAAGTGGCGTATGCCTAGGGCTATCCATGAATAATGTGGTCGAATATAGTGTCGTTATAGAACTTTTGCGTCATGCTATCTCACATAGTATTCTCTCATTAGAGGTTCACCTGGATTCCCAGTTAGTAGTATTTTAGTTGAAGGACAGTTACTGCGTGCGTGATCCTACTTTACTCCGTGATTCCTACGGGTACGTCTTTTAGAGGGAAAATTTTATTTTATTACTTATTATAACATTCCTAGGATTTCTAATCATTAATCCGATGCTTATGCTAATTTCATTTTAGATTGGAATTTTTCACATAACTAAAGCAAAGAAAATAATCTCATCAATGTACACATTGTAAAATATAAGTAAAGCCGAAGATCCCTGTTTTATATATATTTCAAAAAATATGGTGTTTATAGTACAAAATTGGGGTTAATACCCTGAATACACATATATATCCAGTACTAGAATATCCATGAAATATACGCCTATGGCACCGGATCTGTGTCATGGTAATAAGCTGCGACATTTGTGAGATTGCAAAAGAGTCTCACCCAAGCTCTGGGCACACCAACCACCTGTTGTTTCATGGATTTAGGCATATCCTCTACCTGAACCATGGGGATCCTATGAGTTAAATGAGACAGGTTCCCCTACACATTTTGTAGGACTCTCTCAGCTTATCCTCCTGCCGCCTCGTCTCCCCGGTTCCTTCGTCGATGTCAAGGAAACCCTTTCAATCGTCACAGACCCACATCTGCATTACATAAGTGTCTAGTTAGTACTTAAACACCATCCAAAAATAGTTTTGTTCTATTATACAAAAATAAAAAAAATTGTCATATTTAAAAAAATTCAACATACCTATGTCACCGTAGGCGGCCCCTAGTGGGAGTTGCATGTCTAGATCCCCTCTGAATTCAATCCCTACATAGGGATAGTCATCTAGGGATATGACCTGTCACTTCCATCAGTAGAAGAAATCCTCATTGTAGGGTGTTGGAACCCTATCTCCACCCTGTCGCCTCATTACCTTGGTCCATCATGTCATGGTTGCATCGCAAGGTCCTCTCAGAAAAATATTGACTCTAGGTCCAAAACCCAGAATGCTCTTGAGGAAGAAACCGCATAGGATAGAGGCAAACCCAAAATTCCTCTTACTTCCCTATTTTCACTTTGTCAACTGGCTCTTCATATTCTCCAATAGGGAGGTACACCAGTCATATACTGTGGGTCTCACACACTGTACTGCATAGAACATGAGGGCCTTGATGCCTGATGCAATGAGGCCGAACCTATGATCTTGTTCAATACAAGGACAACAATCTTCAGGATGAGATTATTTATCACCCAAATTGGGAGTTGACTCTCGACCTTTGGAGTCCCTGCTACACAGTGGGAGTCGATGTAATCCTATATTCTCATTTTGATTCCTACTTCCCATGATTTGAAGTTTACAACCTCTCCCCGATGTGATAATCCATTCAAAAATTAGATGTCCTCTACTTCAATCCTAAATGTTTGTCGATCAAGGTTGAAGCTTTCACTCTCAGGGTCCCAGTAACCCACAAGTATCTCGAGAAACCTCACCTGGGCCCTCATCCCTTTGAGTGCCCAAAATTTATATAAGCCACATCGTTTGAAGGCCATTTGGGCCCCCATATATCGTTCCACAACATCATCGACCTCCTCATGATCTCTTTCTCTCCATTCAAGAACCATCTTGCCAAAGACAAGTCAAGATTTGATTTAGCATCCATATAATTCATTGTTTGTGTGATTGTACCCGAGTTACTTCACTTACAGTCACGTATAGGGCTCGATATACGCTCCTTGTAGTTTTCACAGGTGTGTATAACCCATCGTATATGCGACCCGATATGAGACAACCTGGATACACTAAATTTTATAATTTACACCCTAAATTGTTCAAAATTTGGAACCTAATTTAAAATTTTAATCCACTGGAAATGAAGAGGAAGGGAAGAAGAATTACCTACTCTAGACGATTTCTGATTTCATTACATGGCGCTCCCAAAATCACCATTTGAATCTCGGAAGTATTTTGTTCCAATTTTCACTATTTGGGTAAATGATCAAAATGGTATAGTAATTTTTGGTGTTGTTACTATTTATAAACAATTTTTACCCACTTTCTATAGTTTTGAACAATTTTTTCACCTAATGGACTAATACAAAGGTGGATTGAGTTGGTTTTTGTAGTGTTTGTTAGCACTCTGTAAAGTTGTCTGGCTAGATGAAAAACGACAGAGGTAACTGTTTCAACCAACTTTAGATTGGATTCTGACCTTTCCAACCAGAGAGGGCTCTCTCAAGAATATACCTATTTAGGATATTAAAAAGATTTGGAAATGTGTGTATAGAGATCAAATTCTTCCATGGTGTAAAGTTTAAAGGTGGTAGGAAAAAATAGAAGAGCAGGGCCATTGGGAAATGGGGTTCGTTCCTGAAACGTATGAATATTTATAAGCTATGTATTTCCAGAGGGAACAGAGACAAAATAGGTATGATGTTCAACCAAATAATTAATATGTGATGGAAGAGGAGAGGAAAGGAAAGACTAATATCAACAAGAGGCATCTAATAGAGGTCGAATCTCTTGGTGTAGTATTGGAAGAGGAAACATGAGGGTTGGCTACTGCAGGCAGAGCACCAATCATGAGTGAAGTCTGAAACAGTGACCAAAAATACATAACAAGTATAATCCATGTAAGAAGGATCACTGGAAAAAAATGAATTCCTTCTACTACTTAAATATTATTACTAGCAGCAAAAACACATTCATGAATATGAAGGATAATAAAACACATTGAACATCAACACCGTGATGAATCTCGGCTATCTAAGAAAAACCTTATCTTCTTATATTAAAATTTCATAAAAAACTACAAATTTCTCCTGCTATGAGGGTAGACCCCTCTCAGGTAAGTGCAACCATTCATTTATCTTTTTGATAGTATATATAGATAATTTACATATGGAATTCAAAATGGATTGTCTTCCCCAAGATTCCAAAAATAGCTATTAGTTACAAAGGGAGTAACGTACTAAAGCCAAGCTCCTACTTTCTAAGGAGTATTATAAACCAAAACTGACATATTTGATATTTTTACTCTAAACTCCACTTGTCTGCATCATCACAAATTCCTTGAAATATACTTAATTTATCTTGAAATCTATTTCAGGTTTTCAATTTATTCCTTTAAGGTGACAAGCCAATCAGGATGGTTCTTTCCAATACTTTCAACCACTTCAGGTTTAACCTCCTTCTTCCATCGCTTACTCCTTTTACCCTTTCCATCTTGAGTGTGATATATCGTCATGTACCCATTGATAATCAAATCCTTCATGATAGGATTTAATCTAATTTCTTCACCTGACCCTTGTTCATCTGCAAAATTTGTGTGAAAGTTTGTTGCCAATATTCACACAACAAGCTTCTCTTTCTTCTTCATTGATAATTTTGTCAGATTATTTGAATATCCTGTTTCACTGAAAGTCGTTGGGTATGTCTTCTTCATTTCCTCTAGTTTTCCCAGAAGCACAAGCTTACCTCCTTTGTCTTGTAAGAGAATTAGATGAACAATTTGATTCGTGGTTACCCACTATGTAATAAAAACATTAATAACCCAAAATAGAGTAATGTCACCCATGTTTTGAATGAAATTCGTCATTGAGTGCCAATCATGGTATACTGACGAAAGTCCTTGCAGGGATACTAAATTTTCACGTTCGGCTATTGATTTCAAATGATGAGCCTTCGAATCAGGTTTTTGGCGACTCTCACCTGACATCGCACATACGAAAAGTAACCAAACAAGTGTCTCGAGGTGATTTGACTGGCCGTCAATTTTTCCTTTCCACATGCGACCCTTGGATTTGACATATTCAATGATATTTTGACACGTTTTGTCGGGGTGTGATTGAGCGGTTTCAAGCTCACCTGCTTTCCTCTAGGAGAAACCATGGTATTCCTATCAGCCCTCTTTCAAAAGATTAGCCTCTACGTTAGTTCACAGCCCGATATGATCCACGACCATTGATCAGTGGCACCTGTGATATGTGACCCTATGGGTCCCATCAACTTCACCTTTCCACTATATTTAGCCCTGTACGCTATATGTGGCCCCGTCCGCTAGTCTATCACTCCTCTATACCGATTTAATCTCTTGCTAAGTCTCGAGACTTGGACTCCATACGAATTTTGTTTATAGTGATAACATGGGCTCCAACTAAGGATGTTATCCTCCCTGCGAGGTAGCAAAGAACAATAGGTGCATATAATACCTTGACTTTTCACCAATGTTCGTTGAAAACCACAATATGCACACTATTGTCAGTTGGAGGCTGAATGCTTTATTTGGAGACCTAAACTTGAAAATGCTTGATCCACAAGATTATTTGCACCTACCTACCCTAACTACTCAAATGTACTGCTAATCAAATGAAATCAAAATGCCAATGAAACCATGTCAACATTTTATCCACTGTTTGTTTACTTTGCACAAGCTTGCTCCAAAGCCTGTTCATAGATAACCCATTCGAGAAGTTATATATGAATTTGAATCTTAGAATTTCAAAAACATTGGGACTGTTTATTGTTTCTAGCAAAATTTCAAATGGATCTTCCAACACATGCATAATACCACAATCATGTTTCACTTATTCCACTGCATTATCACTTTCATGTGATTTACCTTGTTGATTTCCATCAAGAGGATGGAAAATCTTTTGACACTACTGAAAGTATCAACCTCCCGAATCAGAAGACAACAATGGCTGAAAAGAAATCACTGGTGTAAAACAACCAATGCCTAATACTGACTTTGATTGGCCATTATCTTCATCTCTGAGATTACAATCCATCCTAAGCCTTAAATTTTGATTGTCAAATTTTTCCATATAACATGCCACGGGATCATGAAATACATGAAAAATCATTTCTTCTTGATGAACAAAAACAGAAAGACAAGCCTCTTTCATAAGTTTTTGTTGTTCTTTCTCTATTTCTTTTGTTCTGAGAACATTTTCAAATGAAATGGCAACAATAGGTTTGTCTACTCTTCCATTCATATCAACAAAAAAAATCATACATCCTTGAACATCTTCAAATATGACAGCCATATTAAGTGTATCAAGACTATCCTCTTGTTTATCAAACAATTTTGGTTTGGTTTTATTAATCTTCTGGAAGTTTTCTTGAGGACTGTCATTTTGAATTTCAAATGAATGAAGGGGATTAAGTTCTTGTTCATAATTTTCTTGCAAATGTGAAAATCTAACATGATGAACTATTTCACAGTCTAGAGTTCCCATGGGCCATGATTTTCAAATGAATTAATCGCCTCTTCATTATCTTTCGGTATTCCTGATCGAAAAGTGGCATACACCATTTTGTCGCTTTCCTGAAACTCCATGTCATTTGTTTCTTTACTTCTTGAAGTTTCCATAGATGCAGTTTCAGAATCCTTATCCATGTCTAGGCCAGTTAGAATTTGAACAACCACATCATTCATAGGGGAAGAAAACAACTTTGAAACACCTTGTCTTGCTGGAAATCTTGTTGAATATATTCACCAAGTTTAGGAGAAGGAGAATGGATTTTAAAAACAATTTCTTGATCAGCTTCATCTTCATTTCCAAGATGGTAGTTGAGCACATGCTACAAATCTGAACTGAAATAACCTTCCATGTAACCAGCCACATGATCATTAAATGCATGAGAAGGTTGTCAAATTTCCTTAATGATAAAAATTTGCTCATGTAAAACAGTGTCATTGTGAATGCAGTGAGACTGTCATGCTTCCTATGTTATCTCATGATTTGATTTCAACAATTCAAAGGAAGAAAAACATAATGGAAGATAGTTTTCGTTAGCAAGTCCACTGCTTTCTTCATATTCAACATCATGCCTGGAGGATTTATTATTTGAAACATTATAACCATTTTTCTTCAACAATTTGAAAGAAGAAAAACACAATGGAAAGGCTCTTTCACCTGATTCAAAATCTTCTTCATTTTATTCACTATTGTCATATGCACAATTTTCAATTTCTTTGGATGGATGAACACACTCATTTTTAGATTTATCTTCGACCAATGGATGCAATTTTGAACTGACAAAACCTTCTACAGAATAAGTAACAGGGTCATCAAACACATGAGAAGATTTTTGCAATTTCTTGTCAATTTTTTCCAGTGAATAAGTGTGATTTGGAATCAACACACATCCCTTTACTTCAATTTTTCTTTCAACAATTTAAATGAATAAAATCATAAAGGTAAAGAATTCCCTCTAGTTGATTCAATACTTTCTTCTTTGTAACTGTGATATGTAGGCTGATTTCTCTCATTACACTACTGAAAAGGAAAATTTTATGATAGAGAACATGCAATTGATTGTTCTAGGATGTTAACATCATAATCATCATCATATTCATCATATATATGCAAATCAGCAACATATGCAATCTCATATTCTTGGTTGTCTACAAATGAATATATGAAACAATCAACTCCATGCTCATCATGGGATGGATCAGAAGCTAAATTAGCACCTCCTTTTTCAATAAGTGGAATATAATTTGTTTCAAAATCATCAGCATTGAAAACTTCAAGAGATACGATATTATCAACTCTATGCTCAAAATTCTAGTCAATTGTTTTTTGTCCATATTCACTTTCATGTTATTTAGCATCCAAATCCTCTTTTCAAATCTTTTTACATGATTGTATATTGTGTTAAATATCCTGAGCATCATTAAGAATTTGTTTTAAGGACTTAGGTATTCTTTCCATCAGGAGGAAAGACAAATCTGGATGAAGAGTTGTTGTATAATGAAGCATGGAAACAACTTCAGTGGGTTGAATTTCTTTGGGAAAATTGTAATAGATACTAGAAAACCTTCTACCAAATGTGGAAATAGTCTCACTGCTTTTCCTTTTCAAGGCATATAATTCTATAAGTTGTAAGTCTAGAGGCTTCTTCTTACCCCAAAACTTTGAAAAAAAACTCTTGAATTCTTTCCATGAGCTAATTGTCACTGGCTGTAAATGTTTGAACCATTCTTTGGTGTCCCCTTTCAAGGATTGAGAGAATGCCCTCATACAAACATCATCATGGTCAATCTCAAGCAAATCTATAAAATTCTCAAACCCTTGGATGTGTTTTTCAGCTGTGATGGCATCATGTGCCCCAACAAACACACGTAGGTACTTATAGTGCTTTGGAGGAAAATCATGAAGGATGTGAGGTAATTTTAAGGGTCTATATGTATGTTGAGTCTTAAAGGGTTTTAGATCAATTACGGGAGATGAAATATCATCCTTGGTTTCATGAGGCTGATCAACTTGGTCATGGTTATCACATGGCTCGGATGGGATATTTTGATCAAAGTCAATGATAAACTGAGGGGATATCTGTATAATTTTAAGAGGAGGATATGAAATTTCAAGATTATCACGATGATCATTTGCATGTAGTAGGTGAAGAAAAATTTGTTTGGCATGTTCATGAAAGGACCAGAGGTAATTCACAACAAAAAATAAAATTTCTTGAAAAAACCCCAATTTTAAATACTTGTTTTCTCCCATGATGCATTTTCATACCTCTGTCAAGGGATCTCATGTTCAGACAATGGAATCACCAATGATGTTTTGGAAGATGGATTATGCATTGAGAGTGGAATCGCCAGTGAAAATTTAAATTTCTAGATTCTTCTACTAGTGGAATCACCTTCAAACTGTTTTTTCGATGTGTGGAGTCGCCAGAGCAGGAATACAACCAATATGTGCCTAAATGTCTTCTTCTCTCAGACCTTAGAGCTCAACCATCTCGTTCTTTCCCAGGGAAAAAATTTTAATTTCGTCCCCAGCAATGGCGCTAGAATCTTAGCACTATGTTAATATGTCTAGTTGGATGACAAGCGACAGAGGTAACTGTTTCAACCAACTTTAGGTTGGATTCTGACCTTTCCAACTAGAGAGGGATCTCTCGAGCATATAACTATTTAGGATATTAAAAATATTTCGCAATGTGTGTACAGAGGTTAGATTCTACCACGGTGTAAAATGTAAAGGTGGAAGGACAAAACAGAAGAGCAGGTCCATTGGGAAATGGGGTTCATTCCTGAAAAGTATGAAGAGTTATAAGCTACATATTTCCGGAGGGAATAAAGGAAAAATAGTTATGATGGTCAGCCAAATAAGTAATATGTGATGGAAGAGGAGAGTAAAGGAAATACTACTATCATTAAGAGGCATCTAATAGAGGGCGAATCTTTTGGTGTAGCATTAGAGGAGGAAACATGAGGATTGGCTACTGCAAGCAGAGCACCAATCATGAGTGAATTCTGAAACAATAACCAAAAATATATAACAAGTATAATCCATGTGAGAAGGAGCACCAACAAAAAATGAATTCCTTCTACTACTTAAAGATTATTACTAGCAGAAAAAACACATTCCTAAATATGAAGAACAAGAAAACACACTGAACATCAACACCGTGATGAATATCGTCTATCTAAGAAAAACCTTATATGCTTATATTAAAATTTCATAAAAAACTACAAATTTCTCCTGCTACAAGGGCAGGCCCCTCTCTGGTAAATCCAACCATTCATTTATCTTTTTGATAGTATATATAGCTAAGTTACATATGGAATTCAAAATGGATCGTCTTCCCGAAGATTCCAAAAATAGATATCGGTTACAAAGGGAGTAACATACTAAAACTGAGCTCCTACTTTCTAGGGAGCGTTATAAACCAATACTGACATATTGGACATTTTTACTCTAAACGCCACTTGTCTGACTCATCACAAAATTCCCTGGAATATAATTAATTTATCTTGAAATCTATATCAGGTTTGCGACTTCTTCCTTTAAGGTGTCAAGCCAATGAGGCTGGTTTTCTCAAATACTTTTAGCCACTTCAGCTTTAACCTGCTTCTTCCGTCGCTTGCTCCTTTTACCCTTTCCATCTTGTGTGTGATATAATTTTGCGTACCCATTGATAATCAAATCCTTCATGATAGGATTTGATCTAATTTCTTCACCTGATCGTGGTTCATCTGCACACTTTGCGTGAAATTTTGTTGCCAATATTCAGACATCAAGCTTCTCTTTCTTCTTCATTGATAATTTTGTCAGATTATTTGAATATACCGGTTCGCTAAAAGTCAATGGGTCTATATTCTTGATTTCCTCTAGTTTTCCCAGAATGACGAGCTTACCGCCTTTGGCTTGTACAAGAGTTAGACGAATGATTTGATTTGTGGTTACCCGTTATGCAATAAAAATGTTAATCTCCCAAAACAGAGTAATGTCATCCATGTTTTGAATGAAAGTCGGCATTGAGTGCCAATCATGGGCTACTGATGAAAGTCCTTGTAGGGATAATGACTTGTCATGTTCGAATATTGATTTCAAATGATGATCCTTCAAATCAATATTTTGGCGGCACTCACCCAGCATCGCACAGATGAAAAATACCCAAACAAGTGTCTCGAGATGATTTCACTGGTCGTCAACTTTGCCTTTCCACGTGAGACCCTTGGACTTGACATATTCAATGATATTTTTACACGTTCCATCGGGGTGTGATTGAGCGGTTTCAAGCTCACCCGCTTTTCCCCCCGATATGCATCCAGTGGCACCACGTGACCTCTAGGAGAAACCATGGTATTCCTATTATCCCGCTTTCAAAAGATTAAGCTCCATGTTAGTTCTTGTCTTTATATGCTCCACGACCATTCATCTGTGGCACCTGTGATCTATGACCCACTGGTTCCCATCAACTTCACATTTCTGCTATATTTAGCCTCATCTTCTAGATGTGGCCCCATATGCTATTCTATCGCTCATCTATACTTATTTATCCTCTTCCTAAGCCCCAAGAAATGGAATCCATTCGGAAAAAAAAATTACAGTGATAACAGTGTTCACTGGGGATTCTTGTGGATTTCGACGTTATGTTGGTCGTTCGTCACCATGAGAAGGTATTTTCACTACCCAACATATAGGATAGGTATCCATTCCATCATGCATTTTTGCATCGTCCTATAACTGTCACTTTTTTCCTTAGGTACGAACCCATTTCTTGCGACACAGAACCTTATGTTTGCTATATGTCGTGTTTTTATCAATTGGTATAGATTTACCGAACATGGGTGCCCTAGTTAGATCATCTGCTTCATTTGGTGCCCATGCATGGATTTTTTCCATAGGAACAGGAGACCCTCATATGTTAGTACATGAATTTATGTTGAGCCTCATTTCTCACTCATAAACATGATGCCTTATACCTAGAGGACTCTGAACCAAGTTTAATTTAAGCTCTTTTCCAACTTGCCTTCAAAAAGTGAAAATATTGTTGAGTGATTTGTCCCTTTTACACTCATTAAATTGGACTTGAAATTTCGTGAGTCTTAGTTAATCTCTTTTCTGACTCGTTATCAAAAAGTGAAAATATTTTCGAGTGAACTTGTCTCTTTCACACTTGTAAATTGGATTTGAAAAGACATCTTTTTGACATAAGTTTATCCCCTTTTCACACCAAGTAGACTAAAAGTCATAAAAAAAAGACAATTTTAGCATTAAGTTGTGATTGCATCTCATGTCCTTGCTTGCAATATTGAGCCTATACCTGGTTCTCACTTTGCGTTATAAACCGTTTGCCTCAACAATTTTTGCATCCTCAACCAAGGAGAGCCTTGTTTATATCCTTTGCAATTTGACACCCTATACCTAGGAGGGAACATTCCCCTGAGTTTCCATCTCCCGAATGCATCACCTTTCATTGACCATAGGTACGTTCCACTACTGGAACTATTTTTGCTTACTTGCGACACTCGTTTCCTCCTCTGTATCATAACATTTATTTGTCTATGAAAAAACAAAAAAAGATAGGCAGGAAGGGAGTATTATCTTGTATTGGCAGTAATTGTGTCTCCTTTGAACAGAGCACAAAGTTATTGAGTCCATTTGTCATCATAATTTTTGGATTAGCATGCCCTTAGGAAGTTGAGCTCATTACAGAGTCTTCTCTACCGACTGGTTACTCTTCCAGTCCCTATAGAGAATTGTATTGATGCCTCCTTCATATCATGGTTTCATCATTGGGTCTATGCTGCCAGAGCCCTCTGTATGTTTCATGCTCTTGTTCAAAGGAAGTCTATAAACCTGTGTCATCCACTCCTCAAAACTCTTGAATTTTCATGTCATACATACCCTCAGTTTGTCTCAGAGTCACATGATATTGTAGTCCTATCATGCACCCTAGCCCTACTTTCATCATTGGTAGGAAACCTTGAACCCATCAGTGGACATTTCATCATTGATCATTGAATGGGTGGTTTCCCTTGTGTTCGACGACAGGACATCTATTCACAAATTAGGATTCATGGATTTTCTTGGATTCCATTATCCTTATTGGTGGTTTCCTTGCCTTTGTCAATAGCTTGCATCATTGGTTGCTATTCAAAGGGTCTTTTTCATGTACCACTTGCACCTGGAACATGCGAAAGACACATAGGGTCGTTGGTTTGTGAACATGTTCTTCATCAGATTTCCACCAAATCATGAAGCTCCTACTTTGTACCTTGTGTTGACTAATGAAAGATGCCTTAATGCTTTCCTTTCAGTGGGTCTCTTTCCATCGACCTCAAATAATTTACTCTGGAGACGAGACCTAGAGTTTTATGAGTACCTTGAGGCTTGCAGTCATTAGTGGCAGGTTCTCTCACCATCGACAGTTATGAATACATCAATGTCTCCTAATTGATGGATTCTTCAGGTGTTCAACACTGACTCATTTATTCACACCTGTAACAATGTACTCGGTGCCTTGATACCTACTTTCATTATCGTTAGGTTGTCTCGTGTTTGGTAACTATATACCTCAATGACTGATAATCAAACGATGTCTCGTTGTGTTCGACCTCGACTTCTTTATTCACATTACGTAGACTTTCACCCTTGGTAGATTGTGTAGAATACTTGAAGACATCACTATGTGGCCACAACTTTCCTAAGTTTTTGCTTCCTTCTCATTAGACCAATACCTATATGACTTCAGTGATCATAGGAGATCAGATTGTACTCCATTGTAAACAGATATCTTCAGATTGTTTTTGAGACTGGTTCTATTGGGCCTTGTTCATGACTATATGATCTATTGGCATGTAACCACATTTATATTTGCCTATTCATGGCCACGAACATTTGATTTGGTATATTTTCACATGGATCTACAGTGTAATTCTATTGGAAGCCATGTATGCAAAGTTAGTGTAGAATGTAATGAGAAACCAGTTCTTCCAGCTAGTTCCCCATCACTCCACTTTTGGGTTGTTTATAATGTATTTCGACCATCACATATACTCCTCTGACCTCACACATTAGGGGGCATCTGTTATAGCAATATTTGCCTCACCCTATGCAATCTTTCATAGAAGGCCTTTTTCCATTTCCCTATGCATACGTATCATCCCTGTTTGCAAAATCCAGAGCTAAAAAGACACATTTTTCCACATGTATGCATCTTGCCTACTATAAATCATGCATATACGCAAGCTTCTCCACTACATCCCGTGTACATCAGGAGTTCTGCCAGAAAATGAAAATTAATGTCAAGTTTCCATGTCACGACAAGAGATCTATGATCCTTGGCCTTCCATATACTAGAAATGTTCCAATTCATCCCTTCAGTTCCATTTTGAAGGCTATAAATGGGCCAATTATGAGTTATGTAAAGAGAAGAAAGAATTCAACTTTGAGAGAAAAGTTAATCTGGAGGAATTATTTACTTCATATTGAGTATTTATCCCTTTGTCCTTTGATTCTGAACACAGTTTTCATCCCTCAAGCTCTTCCCTTATTGATTGAGAATCTCAGAGTTTCTCTTTTATGAGATTGCCTTTGGTGGAGGACTGAAGTGGTGGAGGTCCAACTGGAACGAAATTGGTTTCTCGGTTTTGAACCGTGTCGACACAGAAGTCTGTAACATGTTCACTTCTGTTGATCATATATTAATAGAAATACTCTTTTCCCATCCAATTGATATCTTGCAAATATTTGAATTATTATTCCATGGGCGTATTTGTCATGTTTATTAATGGATTATTCTATTGAATGTGCCAACATCATTTATCATCACCATATGCTTTCTTTGATGGGTTGTTGAGGACTAGTTGCAGGTATATTGCTTTGGGTCAAGTTCTCAACAATGTACTTCATGGAACGTCTGGATGAGGTAGGCCCGTTATCTTGTCTTGCTATCATATTTGTTTATATATCATACTTGAGAAGAGAGTTGATTTTTGCATTCATTTCCATCTGTTGTGGTTTACCCTATCCATAGAGAGATTTACCTTGTAATAATGTTGTATCACCTTCAAGCCAATGGGATAGTAGAAGCCTTCAATAAAATTTTAGATAATTCTCTGACAAAGATCTACAACATAGTGAGGGATGATTGGGACTTAGGGATCCCTACAATATTATGGGCATATCGAACTACAATGAAAAAATTCACAGGACAAACACCTTTTAGGTTGGTGTATGGGAAAGAAGCAATAATGACGACGAAATTTATTTTGTCAAGCCTGCACGTTGCAGCAATTACTGATGTTTCATATTATGGTGCAATAGAGGAAATACTATCACAATCATTACAGCTTGAGGAACATCAATTTTTTGTTGGATTACATCAACAATTTTAGAAGGAACAAGAACATGAATCGAATGATAAGCATATTAAGAAGAAGAGATTCCAAGTGGCAGACTTAGCATTTTATATGAATTTTTTTATGCAACATACAAGAAATTTCTGAATGCATTGGTTAGGTCCATACGTGATTAAGTATGTGACAAAGGCAGGTGTTGTTTAGTTGGAAACTCGAAATGGAGAAATCTTAGGAGGAATAGTGAATGGGAGTCAGATGAAACTTTACAAGGACAACCGACCTACCACACACTAGTCCGGCCTGTGAAATAATACATGTACCATAGTAGTCATACTATAGTAGGAAATTAAAATAAAGAAAAAGAAATAAAAATGAAAAAAAAAAGGTAATAAATTAACTAAAGCAAAGAAATGAAGATAAATTAACAAAGTTCATAGGAAGGAATAAACAAGATAATGTCATAGATAAAAATAAATGCATAGAGGCAACATCGTGCAGAGAAAGTGAAATTCACATAGAAGAAGATATTGCATCGTTGAAGAGCAAACAAGCTAGAAAACTGTGCAGATGAGTAATAAAGACTGCTAAGGGAATTAAAAGGTGGAAATTATGGTTACAAAGAAATAATGACATGGTAGTATGTGGATTCTTAGTCATAAATAAAAAAAATATGGTGGATATCATGACATACTACAAAAAACTAGCTAAATATTTTGAAAAAAAAAACATCTTTAAAGCATACATTAATTGCACAACTAGTGGATTTGAAAGTTAATTCAGGTGCAAAGGGAGGTGGAAAATTGTAGAAGTGGAAAAAAAGTTATGAAGAGTCGAAAATCATTGGTCATTTTCATTTAGAGTTTCATGTGAGTAACCTAGAGTCGAGGGAAGTGTTACAGATCCTTACAAAAAACATAGAGCCAAAGTAGTTTTCTCTAGTAACCAGATTAAAGAGATAGCACCACCAAAGGAAGCAACATCCACACGAAAGATATCATGGACAAGAGAAAACACAACATCACCAAAGGTTGAGGAGTCTCTGAGAGCATCAACATCGAAGTTAATGTTTCCCAACAACTACATTATGCCGAGGAAGAATGATGCCAAACTAGTGACATTAAAGAACGATGCTAAGTATCCATTGGTGATGACCAACATCCCATATGGAGTCATCATTAATAAGGATATGCCAGAAAATATGTCACAACTAAGATATGAGACCACGACATCACAGATACAATGAAGTTTCTTGAACTTGCGCAGAGAAAATACTTGGACTTGAAAATAGATCCAGTGATGAACCAAACTATACATGTCCCAAAGGTATGGGCCAGAGGATTGGAATGAGTTGGAATACTAAATTTGTTCTACATTCCACACTTCGGAAGGATCCACAAGGTGAATGCATGTGTCAATATGTTGTTAACCTATGTGCATGTAAATTACTTATAGTTGAAGATGCCAATTTATATAGACACAAATCTCATTGCTCGAATCACCTACTTACCATCACAGGGGGAAGATCCCACCTTGTTGTTTGAAGACAAAAAGAATGAGAAGACTCGGTTAGATTCCATAAACGAGAAGTACCAAATATTTATAGTTGTCTATGGGTTGGATGTGCCAAGTATATGTGACCCAACGATATGAATTGCGATGCAAGAATTGGCATGCAAGTTGATGAGAAAGTGTAGGAAAGACCAATGATGCAGGAGCATCGCTTCACATAAGCAATGCACCATCTAGACAGCACACTCAACGCATATTCAAGGAGAAGAGAGGCACCAACCCTCTTGGTTTCAAATTTCAAATTGAAATTAAATGTATTAAATGTTTGCAAGGCTGGTAGATCCGAAGCCATGCCTTCGAGCATGTTGTAGTTGGTGTTGCCTTAATGGTTGACAAGTTGAAGGGGATCTAACTCCAATTCAGATTAGATGGCCCATTCAATGTAATTCATAGTAATTAATGAGAGTAGGTGCGATGGAGGGAAGAGCTCGAGGATCCCCCTTGTGTAAAGAGATCTTTTTGTCTTCCTGCAAAAAAAAAAGGAGTAGTTAGAAAGAATAGAAGAGAATAGGAAGAGAGGAGAGAGTTGAGACTCTGTTGTAGTCCGAACTCATACCCATTGTAAATAGGCATTCTAAGATTAATACAAACAAAGCAGTTTTTCCTGCATATTGTATTGTGTGTGTTTATGAATGTCTTTTATACTTTTATGTGCATATGTTGTAGATGTATGTTAGATTTACATTTGCAGGGATAGATAGAGTTTGTTGTCTATGATTTCTTTGATTTTAGGTATCGGTTCTTTTTGTCTTCATGCAAGAGGTTGCATGAAAAAATACTGAGGGTTATGTAAGCTAGTGCAGAGGAGTGAACTTCTGAGATCTGCAGAATTTAGGCAAATATGTGCCAGGAGGGCGCGCCAGAGGAAGTCTTAGACTCAAGGAGAAGCCTCAAGGTTGTTGAACACCTTGGAGGTAAGACTGTGCAGAGGAGGGTGTTGGGAAGATAGAACCACTGAAGTTTCTATAGATCTATGCCAGGAGGGCATCGAGCGTGTGCATAGAGTGCACAAGAGATAACTCTTTTTCAAGTTCTGAGATAAGGGAAGTGTCATAGGGTTACTGAATAACCTGTAGGCTCAATAAGGCATGCTTGAGAAGGAAGTTGCATAGGAGAGCACTTCCATTCTTTCAAGGAGAGAAAGGGATAGAGGCCATTGAGGTCTGAGCAGCAGAAGCTCAAGGAGGACAAAGACCTATGCAAGGATCCCATCAGGCCAACACTCAAGTGAAGTGCTTATAGACAGTCGTTTGAAGGCTCATCAAGCACAAGGCGTGTGCGCAGAAAGGACTTGTCACAAGTTCAAAATCTCAGGAGGAATAGTTCCTTTGTGCACATAATTCTAACAGAAAGGAATAGCACACTGAGACACTTCAAGGTCAAAGCCTCAGACAAAGATCAAGAGGGGCAGTGTTTCCAAAAACATAGACGAGACCCAAAGGAACCGGGCTTGCAAGAGAAGCATCGAAGGTCGAGACCTTCAAGCATCGAAACTATTCCAAGGGAAAGGAAGAAATGCAAGCTCAGGAGGAGGAGTGTCGAAAACCGTTAGATTAGTTACAAAAGAGGAGATCTGGACCATTGGAGCCTACATCCATACAACAGGAGGAGAGTGTGTAAGGGATCAGATCTGAACCATCATATCGAGCACTGAGTATCGATAGTCGTCGGATCTGGGAGAAGGTGTGCAAGGTTTAACCCTCGTAACATCAAAGGAGATAGGACTCTTAAAAGCCCCAAAAGCATAAAAACCATCCATCTCAGAGGACAGGTGGTAGCAAATCCAAGCAATCAGAGTCTTGGTTACTGGGATATTGGCGAGGAGGAGTCGTCAAAAGTCCCGAAACGGAAATCATGAAATCATTTCGACCATTGGATCGGGAGAGACACATGGAAAAGATCCAGAAGTCACTGAGGATTTTTTTACCAGGAGATTGAGAGTGAGGAATCCCCCAAATTGTTGAAAGGGAGAATTTCAAGATTTGATCTGGGTCATTGATCAAGTGACGGATCTGGATCGTAGATCCGAGAGGTATTGGGTCTCCGAGTTTCGGGGATTCGAAAGGGAAAGGAGGAGCACTGCATCACGATTCCCTGAATCGGGAAATCCAAAGTACTCAAAGGAGTATCCCTAGAACACATGACAGGGTCATGTGGAGAAGGATTAAGAGAGTAGCCAAGGAGTCGTTAACCCCTTTTCGGGTTTTCAGCATTTTGAAACATATGGAGTCGGGGAGAGCTCACATGTAGGAGTCCTGAACTCTTGAAACGTGAAAGGCATGTACCCTAGAGCCTTGGGGCATAGCTCAAGGTCCTGAGAGAGAAAAGGAGTCAATGAATAGGTGTCTACTGGCCCATCTTGGAAAGGAGAGGGGCACCGAAAAGTTGCCGTGCATGTAGGGCTTGTTAAAGCCTGTGTCAAGGGAAAAGGGACCTATGGATATGTTCGAAGGGTTCCAGTAAGGAACCAAGGGAGCTGCTTCGGCTCATAATAGGAAGAATGATCCTTGATCGGGAGGTCAGCGGACCCTGGCGAGGCAGAGGTAGGGGGTCTACACCAAAGTGGTATCAGAGCTTGATTTATCTCAAGTAGAGAAGAGAAGAAGAAGAAAAAGTGTTGATGATCTATGTGAAAAGGTTGTTGTAGGATGCAGCAACAAATGGTACAGTCAAGTGGACTGTAGGAGATGTTGGAAGTGCTCTCAATTGCAGAGTGATAGCAGTGGACTTTCTAGGAGGGTAGGTAGAAGGCAGAAGATGGCTACTGAAGGCCATAATCATGGTCAAGATAGGGGCCACCAGCATAAAAATAGTGTAGAGAAAGACAAAGAACTCACTGAGGTGAGAGAACGAATGGAAAAACTTGCATTTTGAATGCAACAGAGCGCTAAGACGCATTGGGTGTATGAATGTCCCATAAAGAATAAAGTGAAATGGTCGATTCAAAAATTGTTGGCCAGAGGACAATGAAGGTTGTTAAGAGGGTGGTTGAGGTATGTTGAAATCCTCAGAGACATAGAATAAGTGGTTCACATCTGTGATACATAAGCTGGGAGAAATCTCAGTGATGATGAAGGGAAGAGATCGAGCAGAGATCCTAGAAACCACCAGGTGGGCAGTGAATAAATTTCAAGTTGCCAGGTGGGCAATGAGAAGAGGTCATTGGATGATCTCAGAGACTGCCAGGATAGTAGGGTAAAAATACCATATTGTCATGAGGCAAAGGGAGAGAAGATGAGCTCAGAGGTGAGTTCATATCATCAAGGAGTGTTGATAGGATAAGATTCATGTGGTTCTACAGACCATGTGAATGAATATGATGACAAGTTAAAAACTTGCACCTGTAAGTTTTAAACCTGTGAAGTAAATCAATGCATATAGATTCTTAAGCAATACAGAAATTAATCAATGGCTCATACACAGAGTACACAGAGATTTTATACTGGAAACCCTCAACCAGGAAAACCTTTCTTATTTTCATTATATCGATTTTCACCATTCACCATGCAATATATACAATGTTTTTAGGTATTTCGTAGATACTAAAACCCTAATCCCTTAATCTGGGATTAATTTACAAATCCACTAAAAATAGCAAAAAACTGCCCAAAAAAAAATTTCGGGGTGTTGCCCCGAACGTTGCGCATAACTAGGGGGGGCATACCTGCCCCCCCCNNTAGGAAAGCACTCGACACACACGGAAAATTTCTAGGTGAAGGGATCGTTAGACGTAGTTTTCGTATCTAACGCGCCCACACACACACACATGCAAAGAATATAACACATACCCAACAGCACCATCCTGGAGGAGGATCAGAGATGTGTTCTGATGATTGGGGAAATTTGGGTATTCCTACCAAGCATCCTGGTTGAGGCTAGATCTTGTGTTTCATATTTAGCAGCAACACGAGAAGGACAGACAGTAGATACTGTCAAAGAGTAAGCAGAAGAGGAGGAAGCAGATAACATAGACTTTGTTGGTCTGTGTGAAGAATTGGATGCCCTAGAGAGAAGGGTGAGGGTGCAGAGTATGCACATCCAATAGGTCAATTTGGAGACAGATGGGGAAGAATACATTCCCAAGGAGAAGATGGAAGAAGTTGGACTTGATCCAACACAAGGAAATATGACAGTCAAGTCGTCAAATGAGGAAGTTGAGCAATAGCTTAGTGAAGAGACTACAGAACTGAATTTTCCAGCAGAGTGGCAAGCTGAGGCCACAGAGGAAGAAGATAACATGGGATATCCGGTAGATATTCCCACTAATAAGGGGGAAGAAATGTAGTCGAGGGGATTGCATAAAGAGAGCTAGCCACTGGAGCAGCTGGATGAGATAATTGAGGGAATCAGAAGGTTGATGTTGAGGTCAGCAGAAAATCTGTGAGCAGGGAGAAGCTGAGCAAAGAAGAACTTGCCATTGCAGCAGGAAAGAAGAAGCAACAACAACAACAAGGCAATGGAGAATATGGACAACCCCAAATAACAGTTTGGGATCCAGGTGGATTTCAACAGAGCTTGGAAGTTCATGAGTAGGAGCTCATGAATTTTTCGCAGCAGTGGAGTATGATGCAGGAGCATCGCTTCACATCAACAACGCACCAGCTAGACAGCATACTCAGTGTGCATTCAAGGAGAAGAGAGGCACCATCCCTCTCGGTTTCAAATTTCAAATTGAAATTAAATGTATTAAATGTTTGTAAGGCTAGTAGATCTGAAGCCATGCCTTCAAGCATGTTGTAGTTGGTGTCACCTTAATGGTTGATAGGTAGAAGGGGATCTAACTCTAATTCGGATTAGATGGACCATTCTGAGATCAGGTGTGATGGAGGGAAGAGCTTGAGGAGCCCCCTTGTGTAAAGAGATAAAAAAAGGAGTAGTTAGACGGAATAGAAGAGAATAGGAAGAGAGGAGAGAGTCGAGACTCTATTGCAGTCTGAGCTCATACCCATTGTAAATAGGCATTCTGAGATTAATACAAACATAGCAGTTTTTCCTGCATATTGTATTGTGTTTGTTTATGAATGTCTTTTATACGTTTATGTGCATATGTTGTAGATGTACGTTATATTTACATTTGCAGGGATAGATAGAATTTGTTCTCTGTGAGTTCTTTGATTTTAGGTATGGGTTCTTTGTGTCTTCATGCAAGAGGTTGCATGAAAAAATACTCAGGGTTCTGTAAGCCAGTGAAGAGGAGTTCACTTCTGAGTTCTGTGGAATTCAGGAAAAGACGTGCCAGGAGGGTGCACCAGAGGAAGTCTTAGACTTGGGGAGCAGCCTCAAGGTTGTTAAACACCTTGGAGGTAAGACTGTGCAGAGGAGGGTGCGGAGAAGACAGAATCACTGAAGGTTCTGTAGATCTCTGCCAGGAGGGCATTGAGCATGTGCATAGATTTCACAGGAGAGAACTCTCTTTCGAGTTATGAAATAAGGGAAGTGTCATAGTGTTATTGAATAACCTGTAGGCTCAAAAAGGCATGCTTGAGAAGGAAGTTGCAAAGGAGGGCACTTCCATTCCTTCAAGGAGAGAAAGGGACAGATACCATTGACGTCCGAGCAGTGGAAGCTCAAGGAGGACAAAGACCTGTGCAAGGAGTGCACCAGGCCAACACTCGAGTGAAGTGTTGATATACAGTCATCTGAAGGCTCGTCAAGCACAAGGAGTGTGCACAGAAATGACTTGTCACAAGTTCAAAAGCTCAGAAGGAATAGTACCTTTGTGCACAGAATTCCAATAGAAAGGAACAGTAGGCAGAGACACTTCAAGTTCAAAGCCTCAGAAAAATCTCAAGAGGGGCAGCATTTCCAAAAACACAGACGAGAACCAAAGGAACTGGGATCGCAAGAGAAGCACCGAAGGCTGAGACCTTCAAGCATCTAAATTCTTCCAAGGGAAAGGAATAAGCGCAAGCTCAAGAGGAGGAGCATCAACAACTGTTAGATCAATTGTGAAAGTGGAGATCTGGACCATTGGAGCCTACATCCAGGCAGTAGGAGGAGAGTGTGTAGGGGATCAGATCTGAACCGTCAAATTGAGCACCGAGTATCAATATCCGTCGGATCCAGGAGAAGGTGCATGAGTTTTAACCCTTGTAACAACAGAGGAGAGAGGACTCATCAAAGTCCCGAAAGCATCAGAACCATCCATCTCAGAGGATAGGTGGCAATAGATCCAAGCAACCGAAGTCTTGGTTACCAGGAGATTGGTGAGGAGGAGTCATCAAAAGTCTCGAAACTGAAATCCTGAAATCATTTCGACCGTTGTATTGGGAGAAATGTGTGGTGAAGATCCAAAAGTCACCGGGGATTTGTTTACCGGGAGATCGAGAGTGAAGACTCCCCCAAATTGATGAAAGGGAGAATGTCGAGATTTGATCTGGGTTGTTGATCAAGTAACAGATCTAGACCGTAGATCCAAGAGGTATCGTCTCTCCGGGTTTCAAGGATTTGAAAGGGAAATGAGGAGAACTGCATCGTGATTCCCTGAATTGTGAAATACAAAGTACTCAGAGGAGTAGCCCTAGACCACAGGACAGGGTCGTGTGGAGAAGGCTTAAGAGAGGATCCAAGGAGTCGTTAGGCCCTTTTTGGGTTTTCGGCATTTTGAAAGACATGGAGCCTGGGAGATCTCACATGTAGGAGTCCCAAACTTTCGAAACATGAAAGGTGCGTAGCCTAGAGCCTTGGGTCACAGCCCGAGGGCACGAGAGAGAAAAGAATTCTATGAAGAGGTGTTTGTTGGCTCAGCTCGAAAAGGAGAGGGGTGCCAAAAAGGTGGCATGCACACAAGGCTTCTTAAATCCTGCGTGAGGGACAAAGGGACCTGTGGATCTGTTTGAAGGGTTCCAGCAAGGAACCAAGGGATTCCCTTCAACTTATCAAAGGAAGAACGATCCTTGACCGGGAGGTTAGCGGACCTTGCCGAGGAAAAAGTAGGGGGTCTGCCCAACCAAGTTACCACAACAATGATAACTATGACTGAGAAGTGTGTAGAAGGGGTATTGATGATCTAGGAATTATTTTTCATTAAATAGTTCCTCATCGATTTCATGGAAGCATAATATAGAGGCATGGAATTCCACTATTCCTAGTTGTTAATTTTGATTGTGTTCACAACATGGAAATAACTAGAGGATGTGTATTTTATGTGTCTGAGTGGTAAGTTGTGCTTGGATACCAAGTATCATAACTTCTAGAAAATGATGAGTAAGAGAAGACAGATAGACACCAACATTGAGTTCATTCTATACAATGAAAGGATTAGGAATTCTATCCAAAATATACCACAGATTTCACCATAGCTTGTAGAGGTGTACACATTGATTGCATGATTCTGGGAAGATCATCATCACATACATATACAAGAAAATAAATACCCCATAGAGGAATGGGTCCAAACAAATTAAAGAATCATAGAGGAGGACATACAATTGATTATGCAGGATTGGGAACTAGACTGGAAGGTTCCTTCGAACCAAAAATGAATGGAGAACCTTGAAAATGAAGAATAAGACCAAGGAAATGGCACAGGGGACGCATAGAATAAAGTACCAAAGGCATGGTATAAGAGGAAGGAAAAGGGTAAGGGGACAACAACATATTTTCAGAAGAAGATGAAATATCATAAAAAACCATCAATCTACACTTTCATGGACGATGATATCGATGGGATCGACTACCAAGTGAGGGATGTCGCAGAGAAGGTAGCTCAACAAACGTCACAAAAATAAGAAGAACTACACCAGAAGGTGCAATAAGAGTGAATGACATTGCAAAAACTATTGGAGGAAGTAAATATATTGTCAGGATAAAGATCTAATGAAGGACCAACAACATGCGTGATTGCGGAAGCAAGGGCCACCACCTCTTCACTATCAGAGATAAAAATAGGGTGCATAGTTTTGAATATCTCACTCAACGTAATTGAGTTCCCCACACCATAGATGAATGAGAATACATGATTACTAAGTCACCTAGACTTAGTCATTTCATAGATGCCCATAAGAGCACTACAAGGCTTACAGACATGTATTGCGTAGGAAATACAGTTTTGCGCATATTCAACATCAAAGGAGTTGGATAAGGTAATGACGAATAAGGAAGAATTGCAAAAGGATTACACAACATTTTTTTAGGATAAGGACAAGCTCGATAAAAAGGTAGAGATTATATTGAAGAAGGAAGAGGCTGAGAAACAAGTACAGAGGATACAAAGGGTTGTCCATAAACTATATAAGGAGATTCCAAAGGTGTCGATGGTGGTTGAAGCCACACTGGAGGAATATGTCTAAAATATTTGTGAGGTCAATCATGGATTCCACACCGAATTGAGGATTTGGAAGTGCGAACTACACAAGGGACACCACCTGAGGAGAAGGAACAAAGAAAAATAACAACCATAACCTGATTAATAATCATTAAGAGTCTGGATGAGGAGTGCATGGAGTTATGCAAACAAAGCACACATCTTTGGAAAAGGTTGACAGAGGATCCAAAGATGAAATTCGCAGAGGAAAGATCAAAGAATTCACAAGGAAGGAATGGAAGGCCACAAAGAATATAAGTACACTGCCAACATCTGAGCGTGTAGCAGCCATCCTGGCGAAAGGAAGTCATACGACGAGATAGATCAAATAAGGGCAGAGGAGAAGAATAAAAAACAAACATTACTACCCCTAAAGGATGAAGCACTCAGGGTTATAGGGTAATTGGTAGTTTTGCAAGCCATGGCTAATAAAGTGGCACAAGATAGTGAGAAGAAGATCATGACCCTGACTGTGTAGGTTGTAGAGGAGAGTATGGAGAAAGAAGTCGAGGTCAAGAAGGAAGTCACTACAACAAGAGAAACCCTCCAAAATTTCATGGAGGCATGGAAGGGTGTGACGCAACAGGATTAATTTGCTCAAGATGATCCACACATGAGTGTTGGGGCATATTGGACAGGCATTTTGAATAACTAATTTTTGAAGAGTGTGAACAAAAGTAGAAAAGGGAGCAATTTGTAGGGTTAAATAAGAAGTTAGAGAAGGAAAAAATGTATGAAGAACAACAGTTAAGCATGTAGGTGTGAAGGAAAATCAACATGCAAGCGCAAAGGAAGTAAAAGTAGCATGGCAAAAAAAATGAAGGAAAACAACTAGGACATATTCGAGTTTTGTGATAAACTATTAGGGTACTCATTCGTAAATCTATGTATAAATATGTGATGGATTGGGGAAGAATAGGCTACTGAGAGTAAGATATTAGGTTCTATATGAGTGAGAATATTTACTTGAGGTTTTGGAGAGATTTTATAGAGAGAGAGAGAGGCTTTCATTGCATAATATCTAGTTAGGTATGGATAGTATGATATGTTATATATATATCAAGCGCAGTGCGCAGGACTGGTATGGTGAATTCATGAAAACTAATATATAAGCCATTTGTTGCAGATGTAGCCCAAGGATTGGGTGAACCACATTAAATCTCATGTCTGAATGTGTCCTTCGATGTGGTTGTTCATAGATGTTATATTTATGCATGATTAGTATAGATTTGTTTACTATATAATTAATGCGTGATAATAATGAATGATGGAGTGGGTTAGTTATGTTTCAATCTATGCTATAATGGTTATGCACAATAGATTTTGTTAACTAATCAAAGTATATGAAATAAATATATTATGCACATGGTGGATAAATAGTAATGAATATGATGATATCCTCACACCCCCTCATCCCTGTAGAAACTTGGTTCTTATAGCCCCGCTAGATACCTCAGGTGACACTTCACTTGCATGCAATAGGGCCAGTACTGAAGGGTTTTGTTGGTTGACTAAATTGAACCTAGGGTATTATAACTACACACAAACAATGGTCATGGTGTCTATTTCCATATCGTAAATATCTTGTGTAGTGTTCTTTATCTACCTTCCTTTCACACTTTATATGGTCAAATGTATTTTTGGCACCCAAATGTTTAGGTTAATATCATGCACATATGCACAAATGAATTCATGCACAACTATTTTAGTTTTTTTTTCCGTGCTCAAGTAGTTGTGAAAAGGGTGACATGAGGCGTGCACATGAGATTAGTTTTGTTAATGCACTCTAGTTCTATTTCTTCCAATGCACACTAGTCTAAGTTTTATGATATGCACCACAAACCAAGAAGACACCACATGCACACTAGAATCCTGAAAATAATATTTAGGAATTCTCTCTGAATGATTACTATAAGCAACATGAGGGATCATGGAGCAAAAAAAAAAAAGAGTTGGAAAGGTAGTTGAGAATGCCACGATTCAAAAGAGGTGACGTCGAATGCATGTGGGTGATATATGTGTGGGATGGGTAGTTAGAGGTGCTACTTGGGAATAAATGAAAGTGCCAAAGCACTAGAGCCAAGAAGAAAGTAAAAGGGATCAATGACAATAGAAGGAAGGATAGTTAGCTAGTCAATCAATTGGTCACTAAGGGGGTACAGTTTCTTGTATTTGTTTTTTTTGTCATTGTCAATGAGCTCACTTTGAGACTATGTTTTGCAATGACTCTAATTGTAATATCGATTTTGTCGTAAGTGAAAAATCTACAAACAAGCATGTGGCGCTATGTAGCATACTACTAGGAAAATGTATATGGGAGAAAGGTTCTATTGTTTTCAATGAATTAATTTCTTCATGTATGTTTTTGAATGATTGAAGGACAATAATAAAGATACATTGACTATGTACCTACAATGTGTTAATTGGATGTGTTTTTTTATGTTATACACTATCGACTATTAAGTAATATGCAATGGATTATATGAATTCCAACCTGAATGGATCCTTGTGTAATTATCCCTTCATCATCGACACAATACTATATGGTCCCTGTGATCCTCATGGCATCTCAGGAGAGACCTTCATTATTCTTGGCTGATGATTGATATGTCGATGGTGTCTTAGGAGATACCTTCCTTATTCTTGGCTGATGATTGATATGTCGATACCTTGGGGTTTTTTTATATGAACCCTAGGTATTAAACCATAGAGTGTTAAGGAGTATTTGCACAAGCATGAAACAACGCAAATTCGGATTCGTACAAAGTCGGATGTGATCATGAAACAAAAAAAATTCGAGATGATGGGTTCACTTCCCTTTCAAGATTCGTCTAATCGTCTTTTCGGGCCGTATCTATTCATCCCAATGGGTTCACATCCTATGGACAAAGGATATGTGAAATATTTCCCAGTTGTTGACCTTCACAGGGACCAGTTATTGGCACTTCAAAATCGAATGCGAGTTAGCAACTTTAACAAATTTTCCGACAACATAGGCGTAGCTGCTACTTCAATGACACATAAACAACCACCCAATAGTTTCAGCAAGTTTTGTCCACTCCTAGTTTATGATTCTTCTTTTTCTTCGATTTCCAAAACATGATGTGATTCGACTCATGTGATTGGCATGGACAAATCGAAGGATAGTGTGATGGGCAGCCAATAGGAAAAGCATTAATGAACAATATTTTATAATTGGCAATTATGTAGGAGTTTTTTTTAGTTGGAACCATGTGAGAGACGTTGACATCTTTTAAAAATAAGTCGGAATCCAAATAGGTTGAAAGTTGATTGTGGTTATATTGAAAACACATAGCCACACATCGTAATCCTCTCATGATATCTTTTACGAAGTTTTTACTTTATTCAATCACTTTTTTCTTCCTCACCTATGTGGAAAGTTATAAAAATGACAAGTATTAATATTTTTTTACCTTATATGGAGGCCCTTGAGCCACATTGTCCCCTTGCAATATCCACATGTTCCTTTTCCCCAATTTTAGCACTATCTTTTCAAATTTTCTGAATTGTTTTCCCAATCCATCCAATTGATAATGCATCTCAACATCGAAGAGGACATAATATTTGTAAACTAGGTGATAAACCATATGTGGGTGTGCATCATATGTTTCCTTGTGTAGGTGGGAGCATAGGGTTTCCTATGGCACTTAAGAACATGTTTAGCACTTTTAATCCAAATTATTTTGAGAACAAAATGAAGGAAGAGATATAACAATGAAATATATAGAAATATTTCAATAAACATGTCTAAATAAACACAGAGATACATAGTAATGCACAATTTTTATTAATGAGAGAATGTAGAGAAGGTTTTGAGTAGGAAGCCACCAAAATGCATTGTAGGTGACCTTGGAAATGTTGAGATAGGAGGATGGAGAATGAAAATCTATTGCATCTAAGGAAGCAATATAGAGTTTTGTAATGTTTCTCGAGGTGGTCGAGTTCATGCCAAAACCATTATAGATATTGCATTGGTGCCATGAATGTAGGAGATTCCATCAATGTGATGGACATCATGTGATCACTCTCGCCAGAATGGTTGATACTAGGTTTGTTGGCATCCTCTTTATATTTGGATTTTGTCTCGCAGCTGTTTTTGTTCATTGTTTAGACCAGTTCCTTTTAAGAAGAAACCTAAAGCCAGTGTGCAAGTCCCAGGAATTACTTGGCCCACGCAATTTCTCTCCTCATAAGTGTGATCCCCTTTTGGACAGCTACTTTCCCACCAATCCAAACACGATGCGCGGCTATATTCCTCCTCCTCCTACTTCCCCACCCATCCAAACAAGATGAGTACTTACCCCAGTCCTCAAGTCCCATAAAGATGACTACTCCTTACAACTACATACCTCAGTCCTCAGGTCCCCTTTTGGATAGATACTTACCCCATATTCCTTCTCCTCCTTCATATGAGCATGAGTACGGCTACTTACCCCAGTCCTCAGGTCCCACAAATACTCGATCAAGTTTCTTCGACTAGGCTTCCTGTCATGCTCCTCCTCCCCATTCATCTGAGCATGACGTACCCAAATCCTCCTTACAATGGATGTGATCGTTGAAGACGATGGGTTCACTTCCCTTTCAAGATCGTTATTTAAAAATTATTAAAAATTTAAAAATTTTATATAATTTAATGGATATAATTTTTAAAAATTATTTAGGTTTATTTTATATGTTTGAGAATTTTTAACATAAATATAAGAAAATATGTCATTATTTTTTTAAGTTGGGGTTAATGATCTCTTTGCATTATTTGTTTTTTTCAGTATTCATAACACCTTTGTATGATAGAGGGAACTAGAGAAAAGAGATTGAAGTCTAATTGTGGTTTCATATATATGATCTTATATTGAATTTTGGTTGTGGTTATATTGAAAGATAATTATATTTACAATATAAGAAAGTTTGGTATATAAATTTTATAAACTATTTGGGATTATCTAAGTACATGTTTGAGAACGTTCAACATATATATAAGAAAAAAATATCATTTTTCTTTTAAGTTTGGGTTAATGATCTTTTTATAGTACTCATTCTTTTCTTATTCATAACATATTTGTATTATGTGTGTGGGGGGGGTGAGAGAGAAAAGAGAAGTTATATGGAATATGATTATAGCATAATTAAGAAAGAGTCATATAAATTTAAATTAAAGAGGACTTTAACACATTGACATGGAAATAAGAATTGATTTTAAAAAGAAAAAAATGGTTCAATTTTGAGCTATTTATGCAAGGAGCAAGTCATATAATGACTAGGTGTTTGTTAGGACCACATATTGCACCTTTTTGCCCATACTTTTTGTCATTATTATACCCTTCATCACTAGTATTTAGACTCATAATATCACTGCACCTGATCATTCCAAGGTATACAATGTCCTTTCTCATTATTATATGCTTAATCTGTTTTGCATAATACTTTACATTACTTTTGGACCTAACCATTGATTAGAAGTGCATAAGTGTCCATATTTGCAGAATAGTGTTCAAGGCCGGTGTTGACACACAGAACTGTCTAAGTAGTTGTTGAACTGATGCTGAAACATGGAGCTGCTACACAGTCCGAGGACGGATATGCTGAAACACGGAGCTGCCACAGGTCGCATATGCCGAAACACGGAGCAGCTACATAGTTCGAGGATGCAGATGCTGAAACACGGAGCTGTCACTCAGTTCAGAAGTGCAGATGCTAAAACATAGAGG
Organism: Picea sitchensis; assembly: GCA_010110895.2. NCBI lineage: Eukaryota > Viridiplantae > Streptophyta > Pinopsida > Pinales > Pinaceae > Picea > Picea sitchensis. The sequence continues at coordinate 272,583 of SNQJ01S0002628.1, forward strand.
AGACCGCCACGATGTTGAAACACGAGCCGTGACAGTTAGCAGTCAAGGCCGACACAGTCAAGAGCGCAATTCACGTGGCTGAAACAGCCCGTGAATTGCGATGCTGAAACAGCATCAGCAGCTGTGAGAAGAAGTTGTTACACACAATAAAAAAAAATATATATATAAGAAAAAAATATCATTTTTCTTTTAAGTTTGGGTTAATGATCTTTTTATAGTACATTCCATTCTTTTCTATTCATGTACTTATATATTTGTATTATGTGTGTGGGGCAGAGAGAAGTATAGTTATATGGAATATGATTATAGCATAATTAAGAAAGAGTCATATAAACTTAAAATTAAAGAGGACTCTTAACACATTGGACATGGAAATAAGAATTACTTTAAAAGAAAAATGGCTCACCCTTTGAGCTATTTATGTAAGGAGCAAGTCATATAATGACCCTTGTAGGCAGTTTCTTAGGACCACATATTGCACCTTTATGCCCATACTTGTTGTCATTATTATACCCTTCATCACTAGTATTTAGACTCATATCATCGCACCGATCATTCCAAGGTACACAACGTCCTTTTCATTATTATATGCTTAACTGCTTTTGCATAATACTTTACATTACTTTTGACCTAAATCCATTGATTAGAAGTGCATAAGTGTCCATATTTGTGCATTAGTGTTCAAGGTCGTTGACAATAATGAACCTGCTCTAAGTAGTTGTTGAACCGATGTCAAAACATGGAGTCGCCACATTCGAGGATCTGACATGTCAAACACCTGAGCCGCCACGTCGCGACATGCCGGGAAACACGAGTAGCCTACATAGTTCGAGGATGCGATGTCGAACACGGAGTCACAATTCCGCCTCGTGGCGTGATGCTAAAACATAGAGGAGACCGCCACGATGTTGAAACACACGAGCCGTGATGGGGCTTAGCGCCATGTCGCATTGACAGTTAAGAGCTTAATCTCTGGTCAAACACCAGGACTCATGATGTTGAACAGCATCAGCAACTGTGAGAAGAAGTTGTTACACCGTGCCCGCATCAAAGAATGTCTGCTCAAATTTCTATATTAGCATTCGACTGCATGAGAATAGGACACCCTATGCTAATTTAGAAAGAAGATCCGATTAGTATAGGATTCAGATCTGCATTGTAATCATCAGATCGGAGGGATTTTCCTTTAAATTGGGGTGGGAAATCACCATCGGGGATCCAAGTTTTGATGTATTGAAGAACTGAAGAGAAGCGAGACGTGTTCGATATTTCCAATTTGTAATGTGATATTCGGACAGATGAATATAAGATTGCTTTGAGTATCCTCCTAGAATTGTCAGGGAATATTGTGAGAAGGAGGCCCACCCTCCACATTCACCCATTAGTTAGAAGGTGTTGTTTATCACTTTGTTTTGTTTAACTCATATTTGTCAAAATGATCAAGCTAATGTGGATTTCTCGCTTGCTAAAACACTATTGACTCAATAGAATTCATGTAATCCTTTTTATCAGCATAATTGTGTGATGACTTTGTGAGAATAGCAGAGAATTGTTCAAAGGTCCTTGCTCAGACAGAAAATGATTGGAACATCATACCCTCTGTACGATTCATTTACTGCTGCAAGTGTACTATCCAGAAGTCCGGTTAAAAGGTTACTGCTCATACAGGAAGGAATCAAAAAACCTTATCTCCTGTAGGTTTCATTTACCCCTACAATTGTGCTAGCCAGAGATTTGGTTAAAGTGTCCTCGCTCGCACAGAAAGGGACTACACACCTTGTCTCTCAGGACTTCCTTACCCCGCATAGCCAGCCAGAGATTTGTTGGGCAGGTCCCCTGCCGTATTGTGAAGGGGCTAGCCAAGATCCTGCCCTTCTATAGGGTTTCATTTACCTCTCATGTTAGTTAGGATTGATTAAGGTTCCTACCGAATCCAGAGAACCTTTCAAACATCCCCGCTCATCGCGGTACTTTCCTCGGTGTTGTTTAACCGGTTAGAGATCCTCTGCCGTGAAGAAAAGGATTTAGGATCGCCTGCTCTCTCTGTAGACCTCAACTCACAAGTGTGCTAAATGTAAGTAAGGCTCAAGGCTCCTGCTTAAACAGAAAGGAACTAAGTGCCTTGGTTTCTGTTAGATAGAGTTTATTGTTTTCTGCATTATTGTTTTCATGAAAGAGTGTTAGTACTGAGTCTCTGTTTGAGAGTAAGGGTCCTGTTCTTTGATTGCAAGACAGTTGTTCTTACCCATTGCAACGTTATTTTAAAATGTAATCCAGGATTCTTAATTTGAACTATAAAGAATTGCAATAGGGAGATTGCTTTCCTGTGATTTGATCCAGAGCTTCAGTTCATTCCAGCAAGTATAAATAGAATAATTTTCTTTACTACAACACTAAGTGCTTTTGAAATTGAGCATATATAGTGCGTGGCTACCTTTGAAACAAAAGCCTTCCCTAGGTTGATAATTTATGTTTCACTTGGTTGTTTAAAATTAATTAAGCAATTATAGTGACCAACGGTGTTCATATCCAAGTAAAACATGCAAGGATATAGAGAATATGACCTATATCTAAAATGTATGGAATGGTGTGTTTGTTGAGGAGTTCTTAGAGAAGTGGTTCAAGGAGTTATAAATCTTTTTGAGTTGTACTATGTTTGTTGGTATGTGTTATATGGTTTTCTTTTAATTAAATAATATATGTAGTTGTTGTTGGGTATATGGCTCTCTTATAATTAAATAATATTTTTATTGTTTCCAAGTGTATTGTGAAGTGTATGGTTTATTCCAAAGTTTCAAAATGGAGGTGAAGGTAAGAGTCTCAAGGAAAATTCGGGATCTATTGATTGAAAAATCATGTCCAACTTGGATTCAAATAGAGGCCACAAGATTTATGTATTGTTGGTGGGATTTTGCATTCCTCTAATAGCCATTTCATCAAATACAAAGTAAGTTTGGGCACACTAGCAAGTAATTCTATTGAATTGTTAGTGTTAAAGGTCTTTTAAAATTAACAATAGAGAAAGGGATTGATAGTATGCAAGTTTTGTGTGATCCTTTATTAGTTTTCAATTGGATGAGAAACTTGATAGTCACATAGAATGTGACTCTCAAGCCACTAACAAATCAATTGAAATCCATCTTTAGGATATTTTAATATATTAAATACACTCATGTCTACAAAGAATTCAATATGGTAGTTGATGGGCTCTCAAAGGAGTGTCAAGAGGTTGATGTTGAACTCATGATGGAGTTTTTCTCGAGTGCACAACTATTATTTATTTGGATGAATTTATCTTAAAAATGTTAGTTTCATATTTTGTATTGCTTATTTTCTTTGATTTTAAAAAAAAATTAGTGTTTCCCTTAATTTATTTGGTATATATAAAATCTAGTTGTTGGAGTAAACTATTAATAACATATGCCATGGAGTCTATCTCAATAATGTAATTATTCATTCAATTCTCTCTCTCTCTCTCTCTCTCTCTCTCTCTCTCTCTCTCT
>SNQJ01S0002628.1:276158-303540 GCA_010110895.2 Picea sitchensis
ATATATATATATATATATATATATATATATATATATATTATTTTAGCAATGTTAATTTTCTTATTTAACCTAGATATAATAAAAAGATGTTTTTTATGTTTTTAGTCGGGGTTAATGATCTCTTTATAATACTTGAACTTTCTGTTATTCTATTTTTGAATTGAATCAAAATTTCTTTTTAAATCTAGTTATCATAAGGTTTTTAGTGGTACTCTCCAATAGTTTAACCAAGAATCAACAATTTTATGTCACCATCTCTTAAGAAAAAAATGACCTTTACTGAATTGAAGCAATAACACAAACCCTCCTCTCCTTCATGTGAGTGGAATAAATATATGTGATACCATATATTGGATGTGAAGTGCAATGGTGTCACCAACATTCCATTGTGTAATCTTTGTTATCCACTATGCAATATTTGTTATCTATTATATGATTTGATTGACAATTCTTGGACATTGTAATGACATACATTAAAGGTTTTGTCCATCTTCATTTGAAAATTTATCATGGACTAGTCATTGATCTCTTTCTTCATTATTAAACTTTTAGTTTTTTAGTAATTCCAATACTGGATTGTTTTTCCTTTTCCTTCCATGTATTTCATCAAAAGTGATTTTAGAAAATATAGAATAAATGATAATAAGTTGAGTTTGAGATCTCTAATTGTGTTGTAGTTTATGTGAGAAATAGAAACATAAACATATACAGATATATGATTTAAGCATTTTATCTATTAAGTGTATAGTATGCTTGATGAGCTTTACTTTGGTGGCATAAGAAAAATATGCACGCTCATGAATTTTTAAGTTGTTGTGACTTAAATTCATTAATTTTATCTTTGTTTTAAATAATTATTATAATTTTCATAAATGATTTAGTATACAACATTGTAATTTCATAAGTAAATTGTAATGCAATTTTGATATTGGTATAAGCATATTCAAGATGCTCCTATAAACATTTTCAAGATGTTGTCATCTAATGTTGTAATTCAAACTTATGCATGAATTCAAATCTATGCTCGTTCTATAAGTTTTTATATTTATTTTTATTCATTATAAGGATTAAATTAAGTAATTCTATTTATTGTTATCTTGATAATAAATATAGTAATTTTGTATATAATGATATAAAATTGAAAAGTTGAAAAAATATGTCAATATAAATATTCTAAGTTTAAATTTATTAAACATGCCAAAAGATTAAAATATTCTAATTTTAAATTTATTAAACATTCAAAAGATGAAAATTATAAATAGTTAGAGAATAATATTTAATATCTATAAGAATTTTAGAACTTAGCAAAGTTATTTTTCTTACTTTAAAATTAGGATTTTGTTTCCCTTTGAACTCTCCCTTAAAAATTGAGTTATATGCCATGTAATTTTATCTTGATAGCAAATTGTGTAACTTATATATAATAATTGAGTTATATGCCATGTAATTTTATCTTGATAGAAAATTTTATCACTTATATATAATAACTTAAAGATAATTGTGCAATTTCAAGAGAGGAAGACGGATTTAAGAGTTAACCTTCTCTAGCCATCTCTTTAGGTCAATGAATACAACCATAGAGTGTCCAAATAGTATATATTTTCCTACTCATTGTAAAATATTTTGTTATTCATTTATTTCTACATTGTTTTTTTCATTATGTTTATGTATATGCATATATTGCAAAATGTTTTATTTATAATAATATTCATTTATGTATTGAATTATTCAGTTACTTTTATAAATTAAATTAAAATTATCAATATATTTTCATTATATATGTTAAACACAATTATTATTTATCATATTCCTTATATAATATCAAAAATGTGTGAGAAACTATATGAACGTTACTTAGAATCTCATTCTAAGAAACCTCCTCATCTAATCATTAAAAGTTTTATCCATGTTTCTTCTTTTTATCAAAGGCGAATTTTGATTCTTTTTTGAGGTATGGGGATACATGTGAGATAATCTACTAAAGAGAGTTGCAATTTACATTTTCTTACTTGTGGTTGTTGGACAAGCATTTTGAATAACTAAGTTTTGGAGAGCGTGTGCAAAAGAAAAAAAGGGAGTAGTTTGCAGAGTTAAAGCAAAAGTGAAGAACGTACACAAAAGGATAAATAATAACATCTAAGAATGTAGGATAAAAGGATGGAAAAGTAGCATACAGTAGGAAAGGAAGGAAAAACAACATGCTCGTGAAAAAGAAGCAAAATAGCTAGGATATATTAGGGTTTTGGGATAAACGTTTAGGGTTTTGAGCCCTAACTCTATATATAAATATGTAATGGGTCGGGGAAGAATATGCTCATGAGAGTAAGAGATTAGGGTGTGTATGAGTGAGAATATTTACTTGAGGTTTTTGAGAGATTTTGCAGAGAGGGAGAGGCTTTCATTTGAGAATGGCTAGGAAGGTGTGGATAGTATGATATATTATATCTATTGTAAGTGCAGTGAGATGGTGATTTCATGAATACTAATATAGAATCTAGTCGTTATGGATGTAGCCCAAGGATTGGGTGAATCACATTAAATCATGTGTATGAATGTGTCCTTTGATGTGGTTATTCATGGATGTTTCATTTATGCATGATTAGTATAGATCTATTTACTATATGATTGATGTGTGGTAATAACGAATGATGTAGTGGGTTAATTATGTTGCAATCTATGTTATAATAGTTCTCCACAATAGAGTTTGTTAAATAATCAAAGGATATGAGATAAATATATTGCATATAGGGTGGATAAATAGTAATGGATATGATGATAGCCTCAAATCCCCTAATCCCTGCAGAAACTTGGTTCCTATAGCCACAGTACATACCTTAGGTGAAAATTCACTTGTATGCAAGTGATGCTCATAGGGCCGATATATGAACGGTTTTGTTGGTTGACTAAATTAAATATAGAGTCTTATAACTGTGTGCCAACAAATGGTTATGTTTTTGAGACCCAAAATTTTTAACTCAGGGAATTTTTTTGAGGCCCACTAAGAAAGAGATCATCAAATGGATGGAAAGGAAGGAATGGGAATTTTCCCAAAACGAGAATAAAAACCTTGAGATGAGCGATGAACAATGGTTGTAAAGGTATATTTTTGTAGAGATATATGAGATTTTCTTTGGTGAATTTTTATTATTTTGGCTGAATGGTTAGAAAGGCTAGTGGAGAATACTGGAAGATATAGAATTGCATCTCCGAGGAACTAGACTCCTAAGATGGTAATACAATTAAATTATGTAAGTAATAATACTCATCAAGTAGTTGATTTCTCGGTGAATAACATAGTGGTGGGTTATTTTATATAATTTGAAATAGATTGTACCCAGTTGTATAGTTTCATAGAAAGGGATTTCTTCAAGGGTCCACATGATAGATTTTTAAAACAATTGGGTACCTCGATAAATATTTTGTTGTTTAATAAATGTGTGATGGTGATGGAGTTAGATTGCTAGGGCAGTTTTTCACACATGAGGGAACTGGGGGATGACTAAGGAATAGTTTGAAGCTTGGAAGGAAAGAGGAGATAAATTAATAAGGAAGAGAGGGATTGAGGATGCATACAAATGAAGGTGTACTAGAAGAAGAAGACAATTTTGGAGTACTACATAGTGGAAGGAGCAAGAGGTTGATGTTATAAAAATAGGATCACGAAGCAATAAAATAAAATAAATGTGGAAATAAAACACATAATATACACAATAAAATAGAGACACGGATATACGTGGTTCACCCAGTGTGGGCTACATCCACCAGAGAAATTTCCATGTCCTTCCTTTTTATTCTCCAGAAAAATGAAGGGATATAACCTACAGCACGCCCATTGTAACTTCCTCTTCTCTCTCACACAATTGCCTCTCTCAGAATACAATATCCTTAATAATACACAACCACAATATAATTTATTCATAAAAGAGGGTTGTCTTCTAGGGAAAAAAACATAATATCTAGCATCAAATATATGACTTAATGATGAGCGATCAAGATTGAATATGAAATTACAATATACATTTACAAGGAAACGTTTTCCTTCGGGGGACGCTTCCCCCGGAACTCGCAAGGGGGGGAATCCCCCCTGCGTGGAAGGGTGTACAGTTTTCATGGGGTATAAACACATCTAAAAAAAAGACCTATGAATCAGGAAGATAATCAGGCTCCACAACCAACAATCTCCCACTTGAATATTGATCACAACAACTCCATCATTGTTGTATCTGTTGGACTATGATACTTCTTGGACCTGGAAAATTTCTCATCTTCACCTTCATGCTTGAATACCAAATGAAACTGATGAGGAACACAATTTCTCCTGGTTATTCCCTTTGTTAACATGCCTGCAAGATTCTGGCTAGTATGTATCTTTTCCAACTTCAAATGTCCATCTTCTAAGATGGATATTATGAAATTGTACCTAAGTTGTATATGCTTAGTATTCAAATGGAAGGATGAGTTATTTTCAAGATGAATGGAACTATCATTGTCACTGTACAACCTGTTATTCTCTTGCTTCTTTCCCAATTCCTCGATAAAACTATGTAACGAAATCATCTTTTTACTAGCCTCAATAGGAGCAACATACTCTTCTTTCGTTGTGAAAAAACCTTTTGCAGTTTTGAAATACAACTTATTTTTGTTCCACCTACAGTAAAAACATACCATGTGGTTCTCCTCCTCCTATATTTATCACCTGCCATATCTGAATCAACATATCTGTGTAGAATAGTGTCTGAATCTCCAAAACATAATGCATGAGTAGAAGTACCTTTCAAATACATGAGAATCCACTTTAATTCATCCCAATGTTATTTAATTGGATTTTACATATACCTTCTCACAACTCCCACTCCATGTGCAATATATGGTCTTTTGCAAACTATCACATACATCAATCTTCCAACTTTTGATGAATAAGGGACCCTGGACATGTATTTTATCTCCTCATGTGTCTTAAGACACAATTCCTTGGTTAATTTGAAATGGATAGCCAAAGTTTTACTAATTGGTTTTTCATTCTTCATTCTAAACCTCTCCAACACCTTCTCTATGTACTCATCCTGAGTTAATGTCAATTTGTTATTTTTCCTTTATCTTGTTATTCTCATACCAAGAATTTTCTTTGAAACACCCAAATCCTTCATCGCGAATGAATTAGCTAATTTCTTCTTGAAAACATTTATATCTTGCATATTAGACCCTGCAAAAAGCATGTCAGCTACATACAATAGCAAGATAATATAGCTTCCATTTTGTATCCTTTTAAAATAAACACAGTGATCAAAATGACATCTACTATAACCTTTTTCTATCATAAAACTGTGAAACTTCAAATACCACTGCCTTGGACCTTGATTTAGGACATACAAGCTCTTCTTCAACCTGCATACCAAATTTTCCTTCCCTTTGACCTCATACCCCTATGGTTGTTGCATATAAATATCTTCCTCCAAATCCCCATGGAGAAAAGTTGTTTTTACATCTAATTGTTCAAGATGGAAATCTTCTACTCCCATAATACTTAAAATGGTCCTAATTGAAGTCATTTTAACAATAGGAGAAAATATTTCATTAAAATATATACCTTTTTTTTGTGCAAAACCCTTTACAACAAGTCTATCCTTGTATCGTTTTTTTCCTCCATCTTCTTCCTTCAACCTGTAACCCATTTATTTTTCAATGATATTTTTCTTGTAGGAAACTGAATCAAGTCCCACGTATGGTTATTTACCAAGGAATACATTTCCTCTTTCATGCCTTGCTCCCACTTCCTTTTAGTGTCTACCTGCATTGCCTCTCCATAACTTTCTGGTTCACTAGAATCCATCAACAATAAATAATACAATGAAGGAGAGTATCATTTAGGGGGTCTACTCAACCTGGTAGATACTATAAAAACACTTGTAGGACTTTGAGGTACTTGTTGCTACTGTTGTTGTACATATTGATTTTATGGTAACTTTGGAACTTATTTTTCAGTGATCTAATCAAGCACTGTGTATTTTGGTTTTTCTTTTTCATGTTTCTTTCCCTGCAACTGATTTGTATACATGACCTTCTCATTAAATATGACATCTCTACTCCTAATGATTTTTTTTCTTTCATAATCCCATAAGAGATAACCAAAATCATTAACACCATATCCAATAAAGGTACACTTCTTGGATTTTGCTTCAATATGTGTTCTATTTTCTTTATCAATATGGACAAATGCTTCACAACCAAAAGTCTTTAAAAATTAATAGTTTACCGTTTTACTTGCCCATGCCTCCTCTGGAATTCCATTGTACAAAGAAATTGAAGGTCCTATGTTTATCAAGTAAACAAAATTATCTACCACATATGCCCAAAATTGTAAGGGAAACCCTGCATGCAATCTCATACTCCTTGCACGCTCCATGATTGTCTTGTTCATCCTTTCTGAGACACCATTTTCTTGTGGTGTTCATGGAACTGTATTCTTTCTACAAATCCCATGGTATGAACATTAATTATCAAACACCTTGTTGTAGTATTCACCTCCATTTTATGATCTGAGATAGTTTAACCCTTTTCCTATTTCATTCTCAACCAATGCTTTCCATTTCTTAAAAGTATCAAAAACATCATATTTTTGTTGAATGCAATAAACCCAAGTTTTTGTAGTTGCATCATAAATCAAAGTAACATAATAATAAAAGCCGCCAAGAGATGATACTTGAGTTGGTCCCCATACATTTGTATGCACGAGCTATAACTTTTCATTCTTCTTTACCTTTCCAACTCTAAGAAATCTGACTCTCTTATGTTTTCCATAAGCACAGTGCTCACAAAAATCCAAATCAATTTGTTTAATATATGGCAACAAATTTATTTTTTAAAGTATATTCATCCCCTTATCACTCATGTGGCCAAGCTTATGATTCCACAGTGTTGTATCCACTCCTGTAAAATCTAAAGAGATAGAAGAGTTGGTATTACCAGTACATAATACAATGTACCTACCTTCTCTCCGTTTGCTATCACTAGTGATCCTTTGGTGACCTTCCATGCCTTATCTGTAAATATCGATATACATCCTTCACTTGCCAACTTCCCTGTTGAAATTAGATTTTTCTTTATATATGGTACATGTATTATCTCTTTCAATAACCATTGGTTTCCATTCTTTTTCTTTATGTGTACCTTACCCATTCCAAAATTGTTGCATGGTGCATCATCACCCAAATGAACCTGTCCAAAATCACTTTGAACATAATCTATAAAAAAAATCATATGGGGTGTGGCATGAAATGAAGGCCCTTAATCTACTACCCAAGACTCAAAAATATTTTCTACAGAAAGAATCAAATCATATTGTAACACATCACTTATTGCATTTTATTCTTGATTTTTATCTTGTTGTCCATCTCTTTGCTTCTTTGGAGCACTGTAGTCTTTCTTCATATGTCATTTCTTCCCACAATTCCAACACTATATCTTTCCTAGTCTGGATTTGGATCTTCCCTTCCTAGAATTCCAACAGTTCCCTATTCCCTTTCCTCTATCCTTTTGTGTTCCCCGATTCTCCAGAGTCAATTCATTACTTAATGTCTCACCGATGCTTTTCCATCACATTTCCTCATTAAGGATAACACCAACAACATCATCAAATTTTAGAGTGTGTGAACCAGAGACACAGTTACTTACAACTATGAACAATCCATTCCAAATTTCTGGAAATGAGCACAATATTAGAAGAGCCATGACCTCATCATCAAAGTCCACTTTTATAGAACTTAGTTGAATAGTAACCATATTAAATTCATTTAAATGATATGCAACAACATCAAATTTCCTCATTAAGGATAACACCAACAACATCATCAAATTTTAGAGTGTGTGAACCAGAGACACAGTTACTTACAACTATGACCAATCCATTCCAAATTTCTGGAAATGAGCACAATATTAGAAGAGCCATGACCTCATCGTCAAAGTCCACTTTTATAGAACTTAGTTGAATAGTAACCATATTAAATTCATTTAAATGATATGCAACAGACACACCTTTTGAAATATTTATATTAAATAATATCTTCACTAGAAATACCTTATTGGGTGTCGAGGGTATTTCACACAGTTTATATAATGCGTCCATCAGCTCCTTCATTGTATTTTCTTTTGAAATATTGAAAGCCACCGAGGCTGCGAAGCTCATCCATATCATTCCTAGTGCCTTTCTATCAAGAACCTCCAATTCTTCGTCCTTCATGGTCGTCAGATTCTTTTCTATTCTACCCAATGGTAGGAATATATCCTTCTGATAGAAATAATCTTCCATATGAATCTAGCATAACTCGTAGTTTTCCCATTAAATTTTTTGACCCTAAACTTTCCATTTTCCACCATTACTCCCACTCAAACTAGGAACCCTCTTTCTTTCCTATGAGTTACCTTTCGCTATGATACGATTTGTTAGAAAAACAAGATCATAGAGAAATAAAATAAAACAAATGTGAAAATAAAACAAAGAAGATTCGCAATATAATAGAGACACAGATATACGTGGTTCACCTAGTGTGGGATACGTCCACCAGATAAATTTCCAGGTCCTTCCTTTTTGTTATCCAGCAAAATGAAGGGATACAACTTGTTAGCACTAGGAGTCACCTTCTAATAACAAGGTAAGCCTAGTACCCATCAGGTGATATGTGAAAGTATGAATGTTTTTTGAAAGGTCGAATGGAAAAACTCGGAATGATAATATCCTCACTCAGAAACAGGGCTAACATGTAACAGCAAATAAGGTCTTGGCTAATTTCAACTAGTAGTTTGGGAGTAAATATGGATAGAAGGAAAACTTGAATGAGAAGAATGTAAGAGCTACTGCAAACAGCATGTCCACAAAAACCTAAAATAAGAAAGTTTCTTAAAACAAGATCTTCTTGAAATTAGAAACTAAGGAGCTAAATAAACACCATGACAATAAAATGATCAAACATCCATCATATCATTACCACAGTCATCCATATGAAGCATTAAAATATGAACATTTAGCATTAGAAGCAAATAGTCTGAAATAGGAGCTGATTTCTATTAGTCAAAAAGTCTTAAGTCCAGTACATACTAGATCACAGTCACTTTATCAAAAATATTACAGTTTCTTGGGAGCCTTGCTCTACCCATCTGAACCCATTAAAGCAATTCACCTATATATTTATAACAAGAAAGGGAGGCAACATCTAGAGGTATGAGTTGGCCTCTTTTCCTTAAAAATCTCAGAACATTTATTTATCCTAACAAGTAAGATAACAACCTATGCTATAAAACAGAAAAGTGTTGGTGACTGAACCAAATCATGCTTCTAACTGCTTTGATCCTCTTTTGTTGCTCAACTCTTATTTTTCCATGTGTCTCTTTGGATCTTGTAGTTGTTCCTTGCACGCCAACTACTACTTCTGTCATTTATTCCATTATTAACTTATCCAAAACTGTTGGCTTAGTCTTCCTAGATCCCTGGTGTTTGCTGGCTACTCCCTTGGGTAGCAATTATGTGTAACACCCCCTAGAATGGAACAAGGAGAGAAGGTAGTGCCTATGGGTAACGCCCCTGTGTTGCATGTCCGCGGCTACATTTGTCCTCTATTGCAAAATTGAGTAGCACCTGTGTGTAAACCTTCTCTCTATAAGATATTACGCAGCGCCTGTGGGTAGCGCCTGTGTAACAATTCTACATTCTGTAAAATATTACGCAGTGCCACCTACGTTGCGTTTGCATAAGGGTTTGGGTGGCTATGCCAAAATGCAGCGTCTTTGACTCCTTAACGTGTGTAGAGTTGTTTTTGTCCTTCCATGATGACAAATCAATTTACTTAGGTGCTTTTACCAATGAGTGAAACTGGTACTTGGAAAAAATTCCAAAATTCATATAGCTAAACACCTAGAAGCTTGTATAGGTGTCAAAACTTAATATGTGCATATCAGTTAACCTTCCCAAGAAGGAACAACTTTCAAAAATGAGGTTTACCACTACCAGCTACTTTGTCATTTTAACACTTAACCTCACACTCTTCCTGGTGGAAAGAGTGTCTTCAACTAACTCAGTAGACTTCTTCTTCTTAACACTGGTAGGCTTATTCAGTATAGTTGTGCTCCCCTTAGCTATTGGTTTGTCATCTTCAATGGCAGCCTCAACCAACACATCTAAATTATTTTGGGTTACTTCATCTTGGAAATGCTTCAGTTCTGCCTTTAGCTTCCTGGAGACCCTTGTCCTGTCTGTAAATATTCTTCAGTTGTTTATGAAGAAGCAGAGCCTTTCTCGCTGCAAACCTTGCCAAGTCTAGAGTATGGTTGTAGCCAGTCATGAGCTCATTCATCTGAGCCAAGTGGACCATGTATTCTGCTTTAAGATGAGTTATTTCTCTCCTTGCATCCTTGAGCTACTTAATAAGTCTTTTGTAGGTCTATCTAGCAAGGGGGTTTGGGACATGTGCAGTCTCAGCAGGCTTCTTCTCGTCCTTTTCTTCCATCTGTACAGGAGTTTCCTTGCATGTTTCATCAGTCTTCTCAAAACCCTTTCCTTTATGCATCTTCTCTTGCACAACAGCCTTTTCTTTATTTTTCATAGGTTTTTTACAATCCTTCACAGGGATTTCATCTTCCCTCTCCAAAGTTCGTTTGGTACCTTTAACCTTGATTTTCTGTACAGGGGTTTCTTGTAAAGGTTGTCCTTTGAAATCCCCCTTAGGAATTGATGACCTAGTGAAAGGTCTTTTACCTTTGATTTCAGCTGTTGGAGAAGGAGACAGAAAGAGAAGCTTCTTCCCTTTTTTTGATGTCACCTTGGTAGAAGATGGAACTTATTCTAACCCTAGTGGAGGTGGTTATTGAGAAATCTTTGTGTGGGGAAGGATAGACCTCCTCCTCGGCTTCTCTGACCTGCTTATTGATCTCTGAAACAGGGGCTCTTCCCTTTCTCTTCTTTTCGATCCCTGTTTTAGTACTAGTAGGTGATGAAGAGCCTGCAATTTGTGATTGGGGGGTAGGTGTTGGGTCCATCTTAAAGTGAGAAGAGACCAAAAAATTCTCCCAAGATATATCTTTCTTTCCCAACTCTTCAAAGACAAGCATCCTGATAAGTCCAGAGTGAAAAAGACTAGAGTACACATCCTTGGATTTGGCTTGCACCCTATATTCCATTTTGCCTATACTTCTCAGCAGGTAATATGGAATATTCATCTGAACCTTACCAGTAAAATGCAACAACAACCTTATGTGGTAATGGTATAGGGTGTTAAATCTCCCTTCACAACTAAAATATCTCTGTATGATTTTCAACATTCTGTCAAACTGGTCAATCAATTGGTTCCTTGGCACATTCTCAGATAAATCATTGGCTTGGTATTCAGGCTTGAAAATATCTTTAATGAAAGGTGAACCCAATACCATGGCCTTGAACCAATTTTCTCTTGAAATGGGAATCCCTGTTGCAGATGAGATGGAGGCTTCAGTCACCTCAAATTCCAAATCTCCAACTCTGGTTTTCTTGCCATCAAAATTTAGTGCAAATTGTTTTGCTACTTCTGAGTGGCCTCTCTACATGTTCTGGTAGAAAGAGAGGCATCCTACTCTTCAAAACATTTCCCTTGCCATGGGTTCTGTGTCAAAAAGGAACATGTCCACTGGTTTTGTTCAAACTATCTTGCCACCTTTGTGTGCTTTCTTCGATTGAGGGGTCTCCATGACTCAGAAAGAGGGTTCTTAAGAAGCTGTAAGGGATGATATTGACCAGAAAACTTCAATTTAAGTCTCAAAAGCATAAGGACGGACCTCCAAATTAACAATGCTTAGAAAATGAAATTGGTTATGAGAAATGGACTTTCAGGCTCATAAAGGTTTTCAAAGTGTAGACTATGAGGAAGTAATTATGAACTGACTCTTCGTATAGGATGAAAAGAAGCCAAGGATAATCAGAGAGGTTTGAGCAGTGCCTCTGTGTAGCGCAACGCATACACAGAGTATGGGCTATTTCAAGCCTGTGACTTTCAAAGGCTATGACTAAACACAATAATCAGACTATGGATACAAGCGAAGTTGTTTACAGGAATGCAAATATGGCTCCCATACTACCCTGCAAGCTTAGCAAACTGAAACCCGAGCACAAATCTCCTATGAAAATTAATATGCGAAGGAGGTTGCACAGGATACCTGTGAAGTCGGCAACTATTGAGATCCTCAGCATGAACTTAGGGTGATATTGAGGAAACTTCAACCCTTAAATCTCTCACAGCATCGGATTTAGTGGACAAGCGATCATCTGAACGGAACTAGAAAACTTATGCAACCCATCACTGCTGAACTTTTCAAATTTAGAAACCGTTACCAAGGATCATAAATGCAAGATATTTTGAAAGCATTTCAACCGACTTCAAGCACTGAAAACAAGGGTTAAGGTATCATTCGTGGAAATCATGACTTGGAGTGGGTGCATGATAATCGTGACAGGCGCTACAGAAATGCCTGTTGAGTGGGAAGCATTCTCCAAATCAAAAAATTATTGGACAAGTGAGTGGGGATGATGAGGTATGCATGCGAGGTCATGAGTGATGAGAGAGGTGTGTCACATCAGCCTGGTCATGGGAGGTATCAACCTAGGCATGAATCATCAGAGGGGACAAAAAGAATAGACCATGAGCTCATAAGGGTTTAAGGACCAAAAATTGAATTATGGATCAACACATGAGCTATGACTCAAAGGTTTAGTCATCCTAAGGGGTCCTATCAAAATTAACATTTATTGGATGAGAAATTCATTTTAAGGAGAAAATAATAATCTAAGTTTTTTTTAATTTTTCTTTTTTAACAAAAACAAACTAGGAGACCCAAGGTGACTTAGTGTGATAACACAACCTACAACACACATGATGTAAATTCCTCTTATCTCTATCATAGTATCTTCTCTTAGAATACAATATTCACAATAATACATAGTCGCAATACAATTCCCTCCTAAAACAGGGTTTCCTTCTAAGGAAAAAGTCCCTAACATAATCTCTATCGTCGGATCTTTGACCTAATGATGAATGGTCAAGATTGACTATGAAATTAAAATATACATTTATAAGGAATTTTTCCTTCGAAGGTTTCTCCCCTTAACCCCCATCAGGGGAAGTTGCCCCCGAACCCTCATTGGGGGCTTGTTGTCCCCACAAACCCCCATCTCCGAGGATTTACCCGTTGGACCCCATAGGGGGTGAAATCCCCCCCTGCAACCCCCCCTCATGGAGGGGTGTACAATATTCTGATGTGTATAGTTTTCATAGGGTATAAACATGGTTGAAAATGAAGACCTCTCAATTAGGAAGATAATCAGGCTCCACAAACAACAATTGAAAACTGGGGCTGAAAAAGGAGATTTGTGCAGTGAGTATGAGTCGTTAAGTCCTACTCACACTAGATCCTATTATGACCCTATGACCCCAAGTATGTCACCTGGATATGAGATAACCTTTTAATATTTGTCAACAACACTTATAGTTAACATAAGAATTCAAATTAGTAGTAGCCAAAGTAGTGTAAGCGGTATGTCAATTCAAATTCATCCAAATAGATCGGGGGGAGATACTACACAAAACACCATGGAAGGTTTAGATAACACATTGAGAATTCCTGAGTTCTAGGGAGTTGGGTTGGAAGACCCAAAACATCATTTATTTGTATGTGAGACAATTTGGGCTGCCAAGAATGTCCAATATGAGGCCACAAAGATTGCATAGTTGGACATAGCGTTTAGAGGTCACGCATTAGTATGGTACATGAAATTGCAAACTGCTACACCTACATGTCAGGTGAGAACATTTCCAAAAATTAGAAAAGCATTATTAAAAGAGTTCAAGAAGTCGAAATCTGAGTTGCAGTACATTACAGGGTTAAAGGAAATCAAACAAGTGGCAGAATGGATCAGTTTGGGACTATGATCAAAGATTTAAATATTTTATGGGTAGATTGGCATTCCAGATTCTTTATCAACAACATAAAGAATTGTTTATTGAAGGACTATTTCCACACATTCAATTTCTGTTGATACAATATAAGGTTGTGTTGCATCCTAAAGCCTTGGAGATTGCAATGAAACTAGAATCATCTCCTATAGGAGACTTTGGTGGGATGGCTCAAGTCCAAACATGGTTAGTTTCCTTGACAATACAATTAGTAGAGCTTACGAAATGAAAGGAGAAGTGGGAACAAGTTTGGTGTGTCACGTGTAGAAATGAAGGCCACCTTAACGATGAAGTCCAAACACTTTTTCAGTATTTGGTAACTGGAGCACCAAACCCATTATCAGGAGGAAGATATTGTGAAATATTCAAGACTTAGGGACATCATCCACCTAATTTCCCAAATTTGTAGAAATACCAGAGTATGCCAAGGAATTATTTTTGTAACTGTTGCAAGTCAATAGGGAAAGAAGAGAAGGAATTTCACACATTCTATATGATGAGAGAGAACAATTCTTATATGTAGATAATTCAAGAGGAAAATGTCACGACAAAAGGAGGTGATCCACAGTATAATAATCATAGAGGATTTAATACAAGAAGTCGAGGAGGATTTGGCATAGGTCGAGGAAGAGGAATTTTTGGTGAAGGAGATAAAGAACTAATAATTTTCTATAATTGTAATCAACTAGGACACTTAGCTCATCACTGCCAAAATCCTTGTACAACTTGCACATATTCTAGAGCACTGGAGCACGTGACAGAAGATTTTCTACAATTTCTTGCAAAATGGAATGAAAGAGTCAATCAGAACTAGAACCTAAATCAGAACGTATAAAATATATCGATCGAGAAGCATGATGAAGGACCTAGAGTAGCATTTTTCATGCATGGAGGAGCTAGGACAAGGGATGATGTGATGAATAAAGGGAAACATATTGATCAATGTGTGAGGAAATCAACAAGACCTATACTGAAATTTGATCCACAACAAGAAAAAGAGACATATCAACAAACAAGGAAGGATATAATAGGAACATATTGGATATAGTCAGCATCATTTGTGCCTCCTATGATTGATATACCTTCATCCTATGATCGTACTATCCTAGGGAAGCCGCTTGAAAAGGTAATTACTTTGAATAAATTTCTAAAAACGTTTCTAGAGTTGATGAAAGATAAAATTTCTTTGAATTCATTATGTGGAATGATTGATCATCTCACACAAGCAAGGGAAATTCCTACCACGCATAGGGTAGTGAATCATATATTGCAAAAAACGAGTATCAAAGGGGAATTTAGATTAAGTGCACAGATTGGGGAATGTGATGTGAATAATGTCATTTTATACTTGGGTTCTGATTTAATTGTTTTACCAAAGCAAACCTGGGAAATGATGGGGAAACCCAAGTTAATGTGGTCTCCCATTCAGTTAAGATTGGAAAACCAACACAATATAGTACCAATTTCCTGGTTGATAGGGATACCTATGACTATAGATGAGGTGCACAGTATATCATATTTTGAGGTCATCGATATTGTGGATGATAGTAATCCATATCCAACACTAATGGGGATTGAATGGGCCTTTGAAAACCACGAGAGTATCAATATGAAGAAGAAGGAAATTATCTTTGAACTGTGGGACTTGAAGGTTACCACACCATTAGGTATGATAACCTAGCAAAAGGGAATGAAATTGATAACCTGTATAATATAATTGTGTGAATGGATGAATATGTTAACCTGACTACAGATGGTTCCCTAATATGGAGAAGCATTAGCTCATGCATGTTGGACTCAGAGGAAGGTCTGGAACACTAGAAGCAAAGAATGCATGAAGTATCCACTAGACAGTGAGCCCACATGACTCGATCATTTTGATGGATCGGAATGCAGTCATGTCTCCCACCCAAGTATGATGGTTTGACTGACATAAACTCTTTTGTAAAGGATTTTGAGTTGTAGATACATGAACATCATATATTTTTAGTGTTATATGTTGTCTTGAAGGACACTCTAACTAGATGGTGGGTTAAATTGATGTATAATATTGCACTGGCAGTAGTGTATAAGATTGGTGCAAGTTAAATTTGGTACTGGGGTTGAATATATTGCATAGAAATATGTAGGATTAAGTGACCCAAACTATCATATTGCACAGTGAAGAAACATATGGATTTCGATACCAAATAAGGAAAAAAAGCATAGGTTCATACATTCATTGGAAACGATCCACAAGAACTGGGTACCTAGAACTATAAATGTACAGAGAAACAATGAACTGGGATGAGCTAAATCAAAAGTTTAAGGTAACATTTACTTTTGAACATGAAGATCCATTAATAGATGCATTTTTTCAGGCCATTAGAAACAATATTTTTTCATAAGAAAGGTCGATGGATGTAGTACATGAGTGTAGTATGCATAGAGCTTCTATGATTGTTCATGAATTACTGGAATGCTATAATGTTTCTAAAGAAGATCAGGATGAGGAAGATCCAAGAAATATATAAGTACCTCAAAATAAGGGGGAATGTGCAGTAGAAGGTCCAAATCTTGGATCTTCTACGTATACACATCCATTAAGGATGCATAAGTTCAATATTGGGACACAACATAATCCAAAGTTTGCTCAAATATGCAACTACTTGAATTATGAAACTGTGGAGAAGATTGTCGACTTACTACATGAGTATCATGATCTATTCCCAACCATGTTTTTAGAAATGAGAGGGATAATTGGTGAGTTAGGAGAAATGAAGATCCCTTTGAAACCAGATGCTAAGCTAGTAAGACAGAGACTCTACAGGATAATAAAGAGAAGGTAAAGGTAGAAATCGACCAATTGTTAGAAGAAGGAATCATTGAACCAATAGTAGAATTTGAATGGATAAGTACAATGGTAGTGAAAGATAAGAAAATCGGTGGAATCCAAATTTGTGTAGACCTAGAAAAGCTAAATGATGCATGTCTATATGATCCATTTGCAACATTGTTTCCAGGTGAAGTTCTAGATAATGTAGGGGCATAGGAGGCCTACTCTTTCATTGATGGATTCTTAGGATATCATTAAATAAAGATTGAACATGAAGATAGACATAAGAATACATTTGTGATAGAATCAGGAAGCTACCAATACATAGTGATGCATTTTGGGCTTAAGAATGCACCTATAATCTTCTCGAGGGTAGTTTTCACATCCTTTAAGGAATTTATTCATAAGTTCCTTGAAGTGTATTTAGATGATTGGATTGTGTTTAGTCTATTGCAAGATAATATAGGAGTATTTAGATTTATGTTGGATAGTTGTAGACAATGTCAGATTGAATTGAATTTGAAGAAATGTGATCTATGTGCGCCTTTTGTAATTTTTTGGGCCATGTGGTATATAAGAAATGATTACTATTGGATCCTTCCAAGATTTTAGTAATTGTAAACTTACCACCACCTACATCAGTCAGAAAGTTGAGAGAAACATTGGGCCAAAAAAGATATTACAGGAAGTTCATTAATGGATATGAACAGATTACATCACCCATGGATAAGTTGTTGAAAAAATAAGCCAAGTTCTAGTGGAATGAAGACTGCCAAAAACATTTGGACACATTAAAGCACAAGTTAGTGACCGAGCCAATTTTTATATTCGTAGATTGGAAGAAATAATTTCATGTTCATGTGGATGTGGATGTGTCATCCATAGATATAGGAGTAGTATTATGTTAGCTAGGTGAGGGAACGTTAGAACATCCAATTTAAATTGCAAGTAGGAGGTTGTCAACAACAAAAAATAACTACACTATGAAAGAACATGAAGGGTTGGAAATGTTGTAGGTCTTGCAGAAGTTTAGACACTATTTTTTGGGTTCTCATTTCAAGATGTATATAGACCATTCTGCATTAAGATACTTAGTGAAAAATCCAGTGTTGGGGGGGAGAATTTTTGGATGGTTACTTTTGTTCCAATAATATGACTTTGAAGTCATTGTTAAGCCAGAAAATTGAATGCAGGACATGATCATTTATCACGTATTTTATCAGGAGAGGATGTGGGAAATATAGATGATAACTTACTAGACGTGTATTTATTTTCAATTCAAATGGTGGACGTATACTTTGGACACATTATGCAATTTTTAAGTACAGGAATGTCTCCATCAGACATGACAGCTTCACAAAAGAAACAACTAGTGGTTAAGGACTCCAACTATCAACTAATTGTAGGAAACATATACAAGTTAGGTGCACATGGTATATTAAGACAATGTGTGTTAGAGAATGAAAGGACAATGATACTCTTATAAGCACATGAAGGAATTAAATGAGAAAATTGCGTAGGTAAAGCGACATCACAAAAGTTTTTTTTTCACAAGGTTCTAGTGGCCCACACTTTATAAGGATGCTAAGGTATATTTCCAGACATGTGATGTTTCTCAAAGGGATGGAAAGCATTCCAAAAGGGATGAGATTACCTTGCATCCACAGGTTACACTGCATGATTTTGATAAATGAGTGATAGAATTTTTTGGACCAATCAATCCACCATCTAGGATATAAATAGATAGGTATATAATAACTCCGATAGAGTATTTAACCAGATGGGAAGAAGCAATACCAATCATACAGAGAAGCATGGATACTATTGCATGGTTTCTGTTTGAGAATGTAGTCACAAGATTTGGATTCCTGCGCATTTTACTGAGTGATCAAGGGACACACTTCATCAATAAGACGATTATAGTATTGACTGAGGGGTTTCAAATTCACCATCAGCGGAGTATGTTTGTTATAGAAAGATTTTCCTCACCCTATGCAATATTGCACATAAGGCCTTTTTCCATTTCTCTATGCAGACTTATCATCCCTGTTTGCAAAATTAAGATCTAAAAGGACATATTTTTCCACACATACGCATCTTGCCTACTATACAACATGCATATATGCAATTTGTTGCAATACAACCCATGTACATCGAGATTTGTGCAAAAAAATAAAAATTAATGTCGGGTTTCCATATCACGACAGGAGATCTATAATCCTTGGCTTCCATATACTGGAAATGTTCTGACTCAACCCTACAGTTCCATTTTGAAGGATATAAATGGGCCAATTGTGAGCTATGGAAAGAGGAGAAAGAATTCAACTTTGAGAGCAAAGTTACTCTGGAGGAATTATTTACTTCATATTGAGTCTCCATCCCTTTGTCCTTTGAGTCTGAACACAATGTTCAGCCTCCAAGCTCTTCCCTTATTGATTGAGAACATCATTGTTTCTCTTTTATGAGCTTGCCTTTGGTGGAGGATTGAAGTGGTGGAGGTTGAGTTGGAAGGAACTTAGTTTCTCGGTTCCAAACCGTGCCGACACAAAAGTCTGTAAAATTTTCACTTTTTATGATCATATATTAATAGAAATACTATTTTACCATCCAATTGATATCTTGAAAATATTTGTATTATTATTCCATGAGCGTATTTGTCATGTTTATTAATGGATTATGTTATTGAATGTGATAACATCATTTATTATCACCATATTCTTTCTTTTCTTGGTTGTTGAGGACTAGTTGCAGGTATATTGCTTTGGGTCAAGTGCTCAATGGTGGACGTCATCGAATGTTTGGACGAGGTAGGCACGTTATCTTGTCTTTATAGGATATTTGTTTATATAACATACTTGAGAAGAGAGTTTATTTCTGTAGTCATTTCCGTCTGTTGTGGTTTACCCTAGCCATAGAGATATTTTCCTCGTAACATAATTGACGACCATACTGGAGATGAATCTTCTTTCTTAGGGTTTGGAGTACTTTTCTCCTTAGATTTCTCTCATTCCTATTTTTTTTTCTTTTCATCTCATTGCTTGACAACCTCTATTCACTCTGGGTCAGATTTTTCATCCTTCTCCCTTGCCTGGCCTTGTTTTTTGAAACATATACGTGATGTTTTCCTTGACAGCCACGTACATACACAGGTTGTCCCTCTACAAGCTCCGTACATATGATCTGTTTTCCTAAAGAGTCGCGTACATCATGTTTCCTTGCCTGTTTTCTTGGTCTGGTGGTTGCTAGGTGGGATTTAATGTTTTTTTAGCCTTCTTGGGTTTTTGTAGTGCCTGTTAAGTCCTTGTGGGATGACAAGAAACCTATCTTTGGTTGAATTTATGGGCAGAGTCTTTCTCATCATACTTTCATTTTGATTGTCCTTGTATATTGGGTTAGGTGTTTTTTTGCTTGGTATCCTACTTGAGTTATCTCTTTCTATACACAATAGAGTTTATATATCAAGTTGCTTTTCAGTACATGCATTTTCATTTTTATTATATTGAAAATACAAAAAAAAAAAGGCATTTTTCATTGCTTGGCATTTTGGTCTTTTGAGTCCTTATCATTAGCTTAGTGAATGTAATGAAAGATTGCATTTTTACTTTAGAATTGCAGAGTTGAAATTTAAAATTGCATTGATGTTTAGAAGCGTAACATTCATTGAAAGTTAGAGTTAGAAATTTGCATTATTTTCATATTTAATTTTCTTGCAGAGTCATAACATCATGAGTTTCACTACCAAACCTTTTTGAGTAATCATGACCACTAAAATTAACGATATAATTTAAAATTTATTAGTCATGATTTTATTTTCTAGGGTTCACAAACTAGCTTAGGATTTAGTGCCTTGGAATAGGATTTTGTGAGTAAACATATCCAAGGCAATTAAATCAACATATGTGTCTCAGAAAGGGAGTGGATAAATCCATTGTATAATGTTAAAGTTTCTTTCGTAATCTATTATTATTAACTCTTCATTATAACAACAACATAATAAGGATTTTACTGAAAGAAACACAATCACAGAGTACACAAGCATTTATCCTGGGAAACCCTCTAAGGGAATAAAACCCAACAAAAATTCTTTAATGTAGATTCAATAACCAAGTAAAGTGTCTATCACAAGAGAGATCTCACCAAACAGAAGATCCACCAGAAACCCTAACCAGAACAGAGTAGCGCACCACTTAGACCAAGATATTCCTTCACCAAGATAACCTTCACCTTTACTGATATACTCTTCCTTGTAGTTGCGTCACTTCTCCTTGTAGTTGTGTCACTCTCAGAATTGCTCACTTGATAGAGAGAGCTTGATGAGTGTGTGTACAAATTAGATGCTAGGCCTCTTATAAATACAAGTTGTACCCCCCCAATAATTAGGTCAGGACTGACCTGTCCACTTCACCTTTCTAATTTACATTTGACTTTGCCTAGGCACAATAGGGATGACTTGTAAATATAATATATATATATATATATATATATATATATATATATATATATATATTGTAGTTAAAGAATATTTTAACACTCCCTCTTAACAAAAAGGATATTCTTTATCTTTTGATAGGTCACTGGATGTCATTATCAACTGAACAATATCATCTAGGCAATATCATCAACTGGATAATCATCATCAATTGGACAACAACATCAACTGGATAACATCATCAACTGGGTAACATCATCAATTGGGCAACATCATCAACTAGGTAACAACATCAGTATAATTCACTTGGCCATCTGGCATCACAATCAGTGACTCATTCTCCATGAATCCATATTAAAGAAGTTTTGTTCTCTTTATCTTCACATAGAAGATACTCTTTCTTTCTTGCGTCTTCACGCAGAAGATATTTTTTTTCTTATCTTCACACATAATATATCTATGAGTTTTTCCATTTCTTTTTATGTTCTCCCTTCTCTTGTAGTCATCTATATCACCCATCCACTGGGGAGGACTACTACCATAGCTTCACTCCTAGTCATCCCACATGAACTAGAGAAGCTAAGATGCTAGCCAGGACAAGACTAGTCTCCCTTTCCCTGATCCACGCAGGATCATGACACAAACCTCAAGAGCCAACTAACCATTCCACATGGTAAAGTTTTGTGTTCTAGGCTACTCAATCCTTGTCCAGAGGAGAGTATCTACCCACTACCCCTTGGAGAAACATCCACACTCCTCTCTACGAGTGTGGTCACACCCCTCTCTACGAGCATATTCTAGCATGTCCCTAGAGTATCCAAAAATCAACACTTGGACATAGTCCAACCTTGGAAAAATTCTCATTCCCCTTCTCTATGAATGTCTCTTCTCTTTCTCCTTCTATACAAAGGTCTCTTCCTTCTCTATGAAGGTCTACCTGTGGGATAGCTCATTCCTTCTCTAGATTGCTCATTCCTTCTCTAGGAAGGTCTATTGCTTCTCTACGAAGGTTGAAACAACCCTCCTAGCTAAGGACAACTACTCTGTCAACCGGTGCAATTTTTTTTTTTGTATGTTAAAGTGTGTGCGCGCGTGCAGAAGAAACAACCCCTCGACTCTACGTCACCGCTCGAACCAACAGGACGCAAGTAATACGAACACAATCAAGTCGACCCGACATATCACAGTGACAATAAGAAACAACGCCCCTGGACATAAGGCGTGTAACTAGAAGCGGTAAGCAGAAAGGGACACCAGGGGTTAGGTACAGTACTGCCACAGAATGCAAGACACCAACAGTAGAGTCCCAGTAGTGGAACTATGCCTTTAAACAGCCCGAGACTACTGATACGGCTCAGAGTGTGTCGCAAGAGTGGAACAGTGCCTTTAAACAGCCCGAGGCTCTTGATACGGCACTGGATTCCTTCCACCGGATTTACACACAGACATAAATACTAAGCTACGAGAGGGGTCTGGATCCCGCCCGACACGAACAGACTACGCAATACAATACCACCAAGTACTACAAAATCCGGGACAATCCTGACCTCTACGGGAGACGCAGGTCAAGAGGACTCAATCTACACTATGCTTAATTCAAGGCATTCCAACATATAAGTTCCTCATTAAAAATAAACATTGCCATATCCTAATATTTAAAACGGAACATTAATAATGTCGGCATTCCTTACCCTACGCATACCATCAGCCTCCTTGCTTCTGATTAGTACTCTAGCAATTAATAACATTTAACCTTGACAATTATTATTAACATTAACTTGACCAAGAGCATTAACATTAGGCATTACAATCAATGGCAACTAAAAAGAATCCAACTTAACATTGACATGACAATAATCATTAACACTTCAACTAAGCCAATAATAACATTGCGATCTAAACGTCATCCGACCATTCATCTAACCAATATTAACCTCGCAACTTAAGCCTCCCCATTAACATTGCAATTTGAACAATTAGTCAACCTTACAAATTAACCCACATTAACATTCCATTAATAATATTATAATGCAATTAAACAATAACATTAACCTTTCCATTACTGATAAGAACAAGGCAATTAACCACTACTTAACGTTGCAGTTCAACTAATATTAACATTTCCTTTACTGATATTAATATTGCAATCACACAATAATTAAACAATTACTTAACTTTGCGATTCCACCAACTTTAATATTCCAATAACTAATATTAATATTCAAATGATCATCTACTTAATACTGCAATTCAACTAGTATTAACATTCCAGTAAATCATGCTAATATTGTGATTAAACAAGTACTTAGCATCGCCATTCCACCGGCATTAACATTCCATCAATAATCTGAACATTGCAATTAAACAACTACTTACCATGGCAGTTCAACTAGGATTAACATTTCCATTCATAATATTAATTTTGCAATTTAACATTAAGTAAACAATTTCTTAACATTTACATTTCTCTTATATTATATTACACCCTATTACATTTAATAAATATATGAAGGTCAAGAATTTATAAAAAGGAAAACTTATCTAATCCCTCTCAACATTATAAAACCAGACTGCGTTGTTCTTGTGGAAGTTGAAAGGAAACGAGATAATAAAGATAACCAAATAACTCGAAACTTGTGAAACTTCAACATGTTATTTTACATGATTGTATCGATTCTCTAGCATCAAATAAATCTCAACACCACCAGTATCAAGATATTAAACGTGGTAATGAAAGGTTAGGTAAAACAGTAGTTGGGAATAAATTTCAACATATTTTAATTATATAAAAAAAACATAAAGAGATACAGTCCTGATATAAAGTATTAAATTAAACTATCATTTGATTAACCTAATTTAAAAAGGGAAGGGCGACCTGCAATTTTTAGGGAAATAAAATAAAGCAAACTCCACGCTATGGTGATGACTCAGCCACGGGTAGGTGGAAGTTGAGCGATTCGAGGGCGAAGGACCAAGCCTCGAGGTTCACGCTGGGAGAACGGCACGGTGCTGACACAGTACCGACAGTCTTGCATGCAGACGAAACGAAACTGAATGAATTACAGAACCAACGTCGGTGATAAGGACGAGGCAGGTTAGCGATTAAGAGCGGGTGCTAGCTTTAAGGGATGGCCATCTAGATCATTTATTTTATCTGTACAATAGCTTTTCCATTAACTACCAGAAATTCACAGTTTGATCAAATTGAACACAAAGAGCAATGACTACCAGGTCAGAACCCACCAGGTCGACACCCCCTTCTGTTCACTACGCAAGCTTTGAATGGCAGGGGCCCGATTTCTGATGGCGATGGGAGAGTTATACGCATAGACACCAGGGCGCAGCATGGGGTTACACCAAGTGAAACAAGCCACAGCGAATTTACCAATCACGACCGTAAACAAACGCCCATTAAAGCCACAGTCATAATAAAAGCTTGATGACCTCGAATTTGAAATCTAACGATAAGTAGCAACAAAAATATTTAAAAGCACCAGGTTCGAATAGCAATACTCAGACGGATAGCGTGTAAAAACCATCGTAAAGTATCTAGGTTTAAAATTAACCACAGTTAAAACTACAATAAATACAACATCATTCCATACAAGCAACAGCCTTCCCCAGAACCGCCATTAATGCCCTGCGAGCCAAATTCTCATCTAGGGGACAGCGGTCGAACCAGTTTACGTTCGATTTCATGACAGGATGTTCGATCATTGACTGTTGGAAAACAGATGTCAGAGACATCGTGGGTACCGTAATATTTGTTGTTCAACAGCAACAACCGGAGGATAAATCATAATCCAGGTTCCATCGAGAATTGAACTTGGGCTCTTAACTTTCGAAATAGAAACGGGTTTCTCCCTTTTTTAAAATAAATTTCGAGATAGCAAGGAGTGTCCGTGCAGCTGCACTCTATTGGACTGAGCAAGAACCTTAAGGAGAGTTTCGATGTGGGTTTTTGTTGACGGCACAACGCTCTAACCACTCATCGGTAGTAAAATACATCCTCGACTGCATCGAGCGCCGAGGCCTGGGCGTGCTCTATCTGTGACTCGGGAATATGAAAGCCTTCAGAGTTTAGGGTTTCAGTGCAGCCCGTAAAGAAGAAGACTTAACAAGCATGGTAAAAAAAAAAAAAACGGTGTACTTCTTAATTATTTCGAGGATTTTACGTGCTATATCTATCGGTGAGTATGAAGGCTTTCACGGATCGGAAGCCCACTGCAATTAAATGAATGCCAAAACGAGTGCAGACACCACAAAGAAATGAGAACAACAGCGCAGTCATCAAGGGTTAAACAGGTGGCGTAAGGCTTAATCCCCAAGGGTTCCAGTCAAGTCCGTGAGCTATCACCCAAGGATCAACCACACATATCAGATCCAAGCGCGCACGTCAAGCCGAACCAAGTGACCAAACGCTAAGTCCTAAGGGGAATCTATTTTTCTCTACACACTCTACTGTACATAACGCGGTAATTAAAACACAGAAATAAGTGAACCTTGCCCTGTCCAAGTTAATAATCAAGTAAATACATAGTCCCGTATACAAACAGTAATGATTCATTACCAGTCCCAATTCATTTATAGTTTATTTACACAGCCGTATGTCACATTACACCCTTCAGACCAATATAACATTACGCAGACCCGGAATGTATTAACCCAGTCCGAAAATGAAAATAAAACAATAACCTAGTCCGGAAGGAAAACAATGTTATTTTACAGTCATAGAATGAACTTTTACGCCCTCCCAAGTGATAATAGAACCATAATCGAAGCAAGAAATCACTGTGCATTCTACTCTACTTGTTTCAGGAACATACCTTGGCCTTATTTGCTTGCAGCAATGATTCTGGCGCTCCAGCCGCTCCTGCTCCTACTTGTCGACTGCAATGAACCTACCGGTACCTCCCAGCCAAACGCTAGGGGTACTCTTCTTCCCCCTCAGCCCCCCGAGCCGCAAAGGGGCCACACAAAACCAGAGAGTAACTAGCTCCTCAGCTCACCTCCAAGGCTGAGCTACCACTCAAATCTGTTGAGGCTTCCCAAATCCTACCAGAAAATCAGTCAGTCTCTCTTCTCCCAGCATAACAATCCAAACTCAGCCAAAAAGCCCTTTCTTTTCCCCTCTCCCATTCTTTTATCCAGCCTCAAACCCTAATTCTCTTTTTACTTAGGTTTCCCCCCGCCCTTTTTCTCTTTTGACTTTCTTATTTTTTTCTTTTTAGTTTATTTCGTTTATATATTTCAATTTTTATTTTTTTCTTTTCAAAAATTCAAGGGTATGTGCGCTCATTTTCTATTTCCCCTCTTTTTTTTTTTCACATGCTTAACTTTATTGGTTTATAATTTGTTTATAATATAAATACACACATATATATATTTCATTTTTCTATTAATAAACATGCATTCATCATTGAATTTACCATGTATATTTAGGATTAATGAGAGATTAAGGNACAAGACCTACTTTAAATGAAAGCAGTTAATCAGCAATTGACACAAGTAAAGATTTCATTAAATTTGAATCACTGTATAGTCTACCTCTGCCATGTTTTCATAATATAGATATATGTCTGGAATATCTCTACTCAGAGACTAGAAATGAAAAACCCCAATAGAAGGAAGGAAATCATAACCCATATTTAACAAAAAGTACTGTACATCTAATGAATTGGGTATCAGTCTTATGCCAAGAATGCCAGAGTAATAACCCAACATCACCAGGACTTCTCCAGATCTCTCAAAGAGTTCTCTTGTTAGAAACCAGAATACCTTTCTGAGCAGAACCGAATTTAATCCAGTGCCATATTCCACATAGACCTACAAAGGAAACGAAGCATTCAAATTAGTCATCGGATAGAGGTCTTTTCAAAACTCAAATTTAATCAAACAGACAATATAATGATTGGGTATAAACTTTTACTTATCTTCAATTTTCCATAGGTAGGATTCCACTCTATGTCACATCTGTCGATAGACCGAAAGGAGAGGAGTAAACATGATCAAGCTGATGGGTACCCTGACATCACATAGGGCCCCATCATTAGTTACAATATCCAGTATAAAGAGATGGGTTTTACAAGAAATGTGTTTTCATAAATGTACAGGAGTTCCGACACCGAATCAAGCAAACATTAAACAAAGGATGATTTTAATATAGTTATA